>SSSI01004054.1:0-20010 GCA_004796505.1 Oryzaephilus surinamensis | reverse complement strand
CGGGCCTAATAAGGTTTCACGATTTAAATATAGTAACTATGTATCAAAAACACACTTTTGTTCTAAAACAAAATTATTTGTTGTATTATTTGTGTTTTACATTTTTGTAAAAGCACAGTTTTTTGTGCAGGATAATGATACTTTTCTGACGAGACCTGCCGAGTGATTTTCGTTATCGATATTTTGGCTATTAAGCTATTATTAGCTATTATATCACAGAATTAAATAAAAAAATAAAAATTTATAAATTTACAAAATTATAACTTTCAATTCAATAGCTGTTTGATTATTTGAAATACGAATTCAAAACATATATTGCAAAACTTTTTGTTCATTCATTATAGTTAAATACACAACAAAATACAATGGAATAATAATTATTAAGTTAAGATTTTTATTACTAATAATTTGTATTGTAATTTATAATAGCCTTTAAGTCCCTATTTCCCAATATTCAATAAGGACCACGTCCTTTCTAAATTTATACCTGAGTGGCGGATCAGAGTGTCCACTACTGTACATATTTCTATTCTCTATTGATTTCTAGAATGTACCCAATATCCTATTAATAAATCTTTTTTAATTTTTATTGCTTAAGCAGCAAGTATATGATAGACGGGATGTGTAGTATAGATTTATAAGAAGTTTGAAATTTTATGGAAACTTTTATGTTCTACAACTTCTTCAGTATTTCTTTTTTTGATAATTATTTTCAGAGGTCTGATTTGATACCTATGAGCTGTTCGTCATACACTTGCCGGACTGATTGTAAATGTGACAGTTATAATGAATAAAAAATAGAAAAATACATACATTAACGTACATTGGACTAAAAATGGGCTAGATATGAGTATTATATTTAAGGAGTTGCCAAGCTGGCTAAGTTTACAATTTCTTAAGAATCTCTTAGAATTTAACAGGGTACTTGTAGTCGGTGTAAATTTGTAAAACTTTAAATAAGCAATTATATTGGTCTTAAACTAATTTGACAAATTAGACAATATTTACTGTCTCAAAACATTTATTGCAACACTATTTCTATTCTCTCTATTGGTTTCTAGAATGTAATAAATAATTTTTAATTTAAATTACTTGACCGGCAATTATATAGTGGACAGACAATAGTATAGATTCATAAACAAGTTTGAAGTATTTTATAGAAACTTTTATAGTCTATATACAGTATTTCTTTTTGAAAATTACTTTCAAAGGTCTGATAGATAGATACCTAAGTGTTCATTGTATGCGTAATAATGGCGATACAATTACTGTCTATTTTGAAATGGAGACGAATAGAAGAGGATTTGTCTGGATACAAAGGGCGGTTTTCAGTCCATCCCCTTTTAGGCGAGTTCAATCTATATGTAAATCCGTCCAAGCATAGTTTGCGTAGTTGATATTTAGTCATTTAAAGATATAACGAAATGATAATATCGAATTTTTATGGTAATTTTGTTGAAAATGATCCATTCTCTATATATCACGAAATTCATCTAAATAAGTGCTTCCTTCTAAATAGCTGAAATTATAAGTTTTCTTATAATATATTTAAAATATCTTCTCAGATCCTCTATTATATTATGGGTTTTTAACTTTTTACTACAATAATTATTAAATTTGCATATAACTATTTAGCTAATACCTATTTATTTTATTAACTATAATATTTTATTTAAAATAATGTACATAATATACATATAGTTTTGTATTTGTATGCAAGATATGTTTGTGATACAACTTGTTTTGTAGTCCATTCTGCTTTTCCTGTTTAAATGTTATTTAGATGCAAAACTTTTCCAATTAATGCTTCGACTCTAAATATACCCCCTAAAGTATTTACGTTTTAATGAAAATTGGACATTATAAAATTTTGTAATAGATCCACATTATTAACCAGGTTTAATCTAGTTAATTTATAATTTGCAATTAAATTTCAATCATTCAAAATCGAATACAAATATTAGTGTATATAATAATCTCGCTAATAAATAATAACTAAAAATGTTTAGGTCAATTTGTTGTAAGCTAATTTTTTAAAATAAATTTTAACTAAATCAAAACTTGACAGAAAATTTGCTTTCCAAATTGGCTCGTATATATCTGGTAAAATAACTTAATTTTAGAATTAGTTCTATAAATTCTCACGGTTTTGAAGATTAGTGTAATAAATCCTTTAAGGTAGATTAAATTTCACCACAGGGTAAATAAAAATGAAAATACAACAGTTATTTCCTATATAAATTAAAAAGAATATACCTAATTTTATATTCGCCACATCACCACATATACATATATAATACGTATACATAGGAGTGATGAAATAATTTTTTTCAGAAAATTAATTTAACCGTGTTTGATAAATTTGCATATATACAAAAAATAGGTATAATTGTGTTTCATTTTAGAAAAAAAGTTAAAAAATACATAAAAGAGATGTCTGTCATCAGCTTATTTTCTCCATCAGTTTTAACTAAACAGAATATTTTAGAATTCTAGAAAAAATTAAATGATTTAATTTTCAACTTACTCGAGAAAATGAATTATGCATATTAAAATCATTACATTCTAAATATAATTTAACAGTTTACATAATTGTCTACATTGCAATTTATTTTACATGTAGTCGTACATATTTCATTGCAATACAGATTTCTCAGGGTGTATAGATAAACCACGTTTCTGCACTTGGTGTAATTATTCAAATTATCTAATAAATTAAGAGGTGTCACTGATGTTTTTCTCTACATGGTATATGTTCGTTTGTAAATTACATAATTGTTTAAATTTATTATATATTATTTTATTATAACGTCTCATTAAAAATGCTACAACCTAATTTAGAAATCCATAAATACTGCGTGGTGTGAGGATGCGAATCTTTGCGAAGTTTTTCGTCAAATTCCAACTAATACACAGGAAGTATACTTATAACAATCATTTAGGAGGTTACTAGTTTTAAACTACATCTAATTAATTTATAATACAAACCAATAATTGAATAATTAAACCTGATAACGTAGATTAACGGAACACGAGAAGTAATTACAAAATTACATTAATACTTTATGTAACTCTATATAAAATAGCCAGACAGATTACGAACTTGAAATAAGACTCCGACGTGAAAGTATATATTTACTTACTCAATTAAGTAGCGTAGTGGTAATTGAACTTTTGCTAAAAATTGAACAAATACTCGTATTTCTGATGTGTGAAACTTTAAGTTTAAACATGCTTAAGAAGCCATAATGCAAAATTATTATTTTTGTTTTTGTTATTTAGTAAATAACTTCAGTTTGTTTAGTGCAAAATAATTTACGTTGCCAGTAGATACGTTTACTAAGGTATTTTAGTATTTGACTAGACACTAGAGGGTTTTTTGAACATTGATATACCTAACTTATTTATCTAATTTTACCAACATTAATCATTTAAAATGTTAGTCCATGCTTATGCTTAATTGCTTTTATTTATAAAGTTTAAATATTTCATTTCTACAAGTAAGACATAATTTACAACTTTGGTAATTTCAGTTTTTGCCAATCATTATTTAAAACGATTACAGTTTTGTTTTCAATTTTGTTTTTAATTTGAATTTTCTAATTATTTCTGATTTGTTTTAAAGTATTAGACTAATAAATACGTACCTATGTAGGTATATTAAAGTAGTAGAATTTTTCAAAGAGAAGTTAAATTATATTGCGTTATTTGATAGTCTGTAAATTGTGTAGAATTATCTTACGTATTTATTTTTTTTTATTCTTTAAGCAACTCAAATAATCGCTGTAATCAACTAATCATCAAATGTTTGCTTATGTAAATAGTTATCATTTATGTTTTCAATAAAATGTTCTAATTAATATATAAAATGTAAAGCAGTGTACGAAAATTAATTGTGAAAATGGCCCATTCTATACCTACATCCAAATTACTGACATATATTGGGTAATTTGCCTGCCTTGAATGAATATACTTTAATAAATAAGCCTGTCACTATAAACTTCATACCTTTTTAATTAACTTTAGAAAATTGGGACTCGTTGAATGTGCTTATGAAATTGTATGCTTCTCTTTATATTCCAGTCTAAAATTTACTTTTGTCCATAATGTACTCATATACTGAAAGTATGTATATATAAAGGTTTTAATAAATATATGTATTGGGTGCTTATTAAATGTATGTGTATTAAAGTTTGTGTTTTTGAAGGTTCCATTACAGATGTATGTTGTAGAATAAATCTTTATAAATTTTAAATTAAAAGAGATACTAAATATAAGAGTATTAGTCGGAGTATTATAAAGAAAACCGAATAACTAATTAGAACATTTCACGTTTTTTTTTGTTGAAGTGAATCAGAAAATCAGAATTTTTATCTGCCATTAAATTCGGTTTTTGCAGTGTATAACATAAACTAAAACTAACAATCCTGTATAAATACAGGACTCAAATCTTTTTAATTAAAGTTATTCGTTACATAGAATAACTGTTATTTTAAAAACCTCTTTATTTAACATTTTTTCTTCAGCGGAGTTAAATTTTAGTTAAGAACAATGAACAATTTCCAACATAATAGTATGTCCGCCATCAAGAATTTGACAGTCTATTTATAAAGAGTGCATTTGCCATTACTAAAAATGTAAATGTCACACTATCCCTATCGCGTGAAAATGCAAATTTTAATTACATTTAATTCCAATGAAAATTTTCTCTTTCCTTGTTGTTCCTGATATAAGAAAGATAATAGAAGTTAGAACCAGTTAATAAGGACGGAAAAGGACTCCCATTTAAATGTGTTTCTGCTCGAGCGCTTTTGAATGACGAACTTGAGCTAAATTTTAACAATTGTTGTTTTCCTCTGAACAAAATTGGATGTTGAGAATTGTCTATATTTATAAGAAAAAGGATTGTGACATTCTCTTTAATTTCATAAAATTGTGTAATTTTAACCGTTTGCTTCGTATTAATTACAGTATGTATTTATGTAATTTTAAGTAATTTGATAGCTATTTATGAAAACGTTTTTGATTTTTAAAACGAAAACCACATCATAAGTTAGAAGATTAAATTAATGTAATGAACTGAAACTCGCTTAATTTATTCTTGGTCATGTAGTTACAGAAGAAGTCTTAGAGATAATTTAATATCACCTTTATTAAAAGTAAAAAAAATCCAGAAACAACGCAAGAATGTTATGAAATGGGAGATTTCAGGAACATAATAATATTCTTTTTTAACTACAAAATTTTTTCCGCAAATGCTGAGAATATTTATTTTTTTATGAAACATTATAAATTGTTTAATTCCCCACTGTCTACTTGAGGGTGATAGATGTGGACTACACAAAGCTCTAAAGAAGTAAAAGCCTGAAATCTCTAATGAATCAGTATAATAAATAACTCATTCTGGATTGTTCCCTTTTTTATAATATACACAACATATATTGCAATGTTTCTTTAAAATAATGTTGAATTGTAAATGTAGGACCAACGTTTTCCAGATTAAATTATTTGCTTTTTTAATATAAATTATTCCTTAGTTTTCCATTTAAAATTGAATTATGAAAATGTAATTACATTTTTATAATTTTAATACAAAATTTAATCTTTTTTGAATATTTACTCGTAAATATAGTAATTTTTCCTATTTCACGTTTAAGATGTGCTTTATTTACTAAGAAATCAATTGAATGAAATAATGAAGTTTATTATATGTTAAGATATATAAAAAGCACATTGTATAAATGTGAACAATATACGAAACTATGCTTTGAAAGGGAAGGACAGGCGGAAGTAGATTGAAATTTATTTACAGCAATTTGCCTTTCAATTTCATAGACTGTTTGAAAATTTATTTAGTTTAGAAATTGCCAAGACTTATAGCCGTGGCATGTCCTATTTCTCTTTTCTTATCTGTACTTGACAGATTTCTAATATTAACGAGCTTTTTTCATGGTGCGAAAAGTTCTTCTTCAGTTCTTATTAATTTCTCTTAAATTACTAGCGTTAATTAATTCTCAAAAGCACTCTCTAATTGATCGTTTTAACGCAAAAACTAACGAATGGAGAATAACATATTAGAAGACAAAGCGATATTATATTAATTAAATTTTTAGAATATAAATAGAGTATAATTTGTTTATTTTTAAACATTTTATTTTTAGAAGCATCTTTTACTATATTACTACTAAACTAACAGACCCCTACCATTAATTCATTTTCTTTACTAAACTGTAGGCATCCCAAAAGACGACACCGTTTCTGCGCAGGTACTACTTAGTAGTTAAATTCAAATTATAACGTTTTTCTGTACTCATAATAGCGTATTACCAAACATACATACATTATCTGAGTTTATACTTGTTATCACTTTTCTATGAACAAAGAAAAACTGTCTGTACAAATATAATTCATATATTTTTCATGTATTTTGCATGGATAAAAAAAAATAATTCCAAATAATGAACAAATTTGCTCCCGGCCTATGAGACTCATATTGAACCAAATATACCTATACATTTAGAAGTCTGTGATAAGCGCACCTATTTCACCTGTGCACATTATATTTTGATTAAATGAAGGTGGCAAATGGAGGGGAATGAAATAAATACGTTGGATTCGCTGATAACCAGTGAGTGAATTTTGCAGTTTTCAAGTCCGTAACGATTTTGCCTGAGGGTTTTAGTGTGAGAAAAGGAAGAATGAAGCCGCATTCCAACAGGTGTTTGTAGGTTAAGGAATTTGGCTTTAAGCCGACCTAGAAGATAAAAGGCGGGAGAGATGCTGTATGTACCTATATGTATGGTAACTCAGCAAGTTGTAATCCGTAATGGAAGATTGTTGCTTTTCAGCCTCTTCAATATTGTAATAGAAGTTTTATAGTCGTATACATATACAATTGCATATAATATTCCTCTCTTGGGAAACTATTAATATAGATAAACAACAAATCGAATCATCTTATTAAATATTAATTGTTTTGAAAAAGCTTTTTAAATTGAAAATAATTACACATAGGAATCTACAATGGAATAATGTAGTTTATGATTATTTAAATGATTACTTCATTGAACATAATAAACTTGTTAAAGTGGAGGTACGCCTACAATAGACTGGTCTTAGCATTTTTATTATTTGCAACATACGTATATATGTATAATGATTGTTATATGTTAAAAAACAATTCCTGCTGAAATAGAATATTGTTGTTGGTAAAAGTTACTTGAGTACGTTAACCTAGGACAATCCTTACTAAATATTTGTATTAATGTTCCGCAAAATTTATTTAAAGATGAATTTCGAAATAATTTTATGTACGTTTTTATTAACATCACAAATATTACAATAGTATTCAAGAGTAACATGAGGTTTTAGAAGTTTGTTTCTTTTAATTAAAAATAAACTTGACTCGACCCAGTTTCATTTATGCTGCAGTTTTAGCGAGACCAAAATATATTATTCAGTTAAAACATTCTATTCTATGCACTAATAATTTCACTCTTTATAAAAATATAATGATTTATTATGGATTAAATTGTAAGTAAAACAATAGTGAAGAATCCTAATTAAAAGTGTAAATTCAACTTGTCTATAATAGAATTTCATTTTCATTTTAAATAATGTTTTTCTGTTAAATACGCGAAATAATTAATTATATTTGTAAATCAATTCAAGCTAAAATTTTTATCTACCTCAAATTATCCACCTACGGTTGGTAATATTTATTTTTGCCACATTTCGAATAACCAATATTGTCAAAAGTGATAGGTATTGGATAGTTAATAAAACCGTTCCAGAAGTCAAATGGAAACCTGTTTTTCGGTACTGCAACACGAAAATTGTTTGCTATTTTAAGATGATTGAATAAAAAGATGTGTTTTTAATAGGAATTTAAAACAGCATAGGAATAAGTACAAGAATAACGGCCTCGGAGTTCTGTAACGAACTCTCAGGTACGACCGCGTATAGAACCACAATATACAGGTAAGTTTTCCCCACCTTCACGTTTCACAGGTTGGTACCGAGTTGCTGTACCACTAGTTCGAACTAAGGTACGACTTGTTGTGTCACGGATTTCAACGGTTTTTCGCACCAACATTCGATTTTTAATTGAAACACCAGTAAATATAAATCCATTTTGTGCTTAATATTAGTGCTATATATATTTTAAAATACTGTGTACAGTAATCTGTTTGTGTTAAATGTGTGAATATTGAGTTATTTTTGATGTTGTGATTTATTATTTTATTTTGTGTTATTTAAAAGTTATAGTGATTACTTTGGAATATTGTAAATGCAAAAGTTAAGCACGACTTTCTTACAAAACGGAATGCTTGATCTTTAAGGTACTTATTTTGTTATAATAATTGGTTTCAACGAACTTTTGTGTGGCATATTGGCACGATTTACTATAAATAATTGTGTCTGTAAACATTCTACAAAAAATGTACATAGTTTTATTCTCTAAATTGATCTATTAGCAAATAGACATTTTTGAAAGTACCATATATTTAAATCTGGCTTAACATAGGTACTACTTTCTGTTACATGGTTGCAATATAAAGTATATATACATTTTAAAAGCCGGTTCCTAAATTATTCGAAGCTGACGTTATATTATACAGCAACTCTAGTCCGTCCCTGAAATTTTGCCGCAAGGTGTATGCTTGAGTACCGCGGCAGTACCACGTTGACTGTTGAATACCAGCCAAAGAAGACTTTCATTTCTTATAAAATTAAAAATACTTAAAGTTTTTCAATTAGAACCGAACTCTGATAGAAATTTTCAAATTGTATTAATAGTTCCTAGTGTGGTACTTTCTCCAATAATTTATTAAAAACTTGTAAATACCGAAATAAATTTATTAAATAGTTTTGTAGTGTTGTTCTTGTCATTGATTTTTATACAAATTATAATAAATTTAAACGTTTACAATTAGCTTACTTTTAGAGAAAGTACTTTCCCATTAACACACAATTTCTATATACATATAGTTATAAAATACGGTTGATACTACAATAAGAGTATACATGCACTTGTTTCTGTGTTTATGTCAGTTTGATGGGAAGTCATTAATACAAACTGTTATGCACTATAGATAATTGGATAAATCGATAACATGCTGGTAGCAACTAAATAGTTTAATGTAAATAATAAATTCCATTACATGTACAGGTTTTTAAACTAACACATCAACATTGAATGATAAAACAATTATCATTTATCTTATTTCTATTAAAGTTCTTAATTGAGTAAAAATTAATCGGTTTAAGATGGATACCTGTTCAGAATTCTTCAAATGTTCGTCTGATGATGGAATATCGTTTCATATACGTATATGTTTAAAGTAGATAATTTGATGCACGCAAACCTAAAGACGCAACCATTTAAGAAAATTGTTTGTTTGTTCTTCAACCCGGAACAAACCAATTTTTGCTAACGGGTTTATATTTTATCGTCATATGAATAGAAGATTTGATTAACAAATTAGTCATCGTGTAATAAAACAATTTAATTCATAAAGAAAGACGAAAATTGATTTTCAATAAATGGCGAAATAAATCTTTGAAGTTTATTAACCTTTCCTACATTTTCGTAAATTTGATTTATAAGTATGTGTTTATGTACAAAAGCAGGTTTAGTAGGGTTGCTTCCTTTATTTATGACTGCCTACCTGTTGGCAAAAATGCTTTCAAAAAGTGTTCGAATACCTATCGAATCGATTCATTAAAAAATAAAAAGAATCTTTCGCATAATTAAGAGTTGCTTTTATTTTTTATGAAATATAGAATTTTACTCGGAATTTTATATACAAATTTTCTATAGGTATACGTCAACTTTTCATTGTGATGCTAAAAAACATATGGTTGGACAAATTCATTAGAAAATATCTAAAGAAATTCCAAAAGTCTTTTCTATTTACGTTGTATTATTATAGACGCTTTTAGACCTATAACTTTCCAGTTTTGTAGTACATTAAGTTTAATTTAAAGGTACATATCACAAAATGAGTTTTTGTTCTTCATATAATAGATTTGTTTTCGTATTGTTTGAAACTTGATATTGAACGAAAAGTAAAGTTAGTACGTACAAAGTACAAAACTCATACATTGACTGTATGAACTTTTTGTTTACATGCACACTAATCCATTTTATGCTTGTGTGTTTTTGAATTTAATGCTTGTCTACAATTGGTCGTTTCATAAAACGCTTTTTTTATAATAATTTTCAAATTTCTTTTATATACTTGTAAGAAAATGATACAATATATTAAACAACAATTTTCACAACGGTTTATTAGACAGAAAACAATGCTGTAACATTCCATTTGAACTATTTGAATAAACTATTATAATGAATAATAACTGTAACATTATTTATTTAAATTCTTTGCAATAGAAACTGTATTTAACAAAAATATCATTGATAATGATGGATTATGAAGTGAAAATATTACAATTATGATTTGGACCAATGTATTACAATTACAGGTATTTATCATAAATAATTAGGTTTATAAGGTGCATAATAACGTAATTAGCATGTTTCAAACATATTGTGTTTGACAATAAAGACCTTCACATAAATATGGAAGTAACTACTGTAACATCGAAAGAATGTTTCCGGTAGTTTATTTCTAAAGTATTTTCCATTTTTCATAATTATGATTCCCATTTTGTCTTAAAACTGTACAACAACTTTATTTTTTATTATGATTAACTGCATATTATGCTTTCACTTATTTTACAAAAAAAATTGTAATATACAAAATTCTCTTTTGTTGGAATATAAAGTAATAAAGATATTTTAAAAACTTTGTATTGCAATAAACAATGAATACTTACGAGTATTTTATACGTTTTGATGTGTAAATTGTAGAAAATTATGTGATTATTGTTCTGCTGTATACAATAATTGATTATTTCTAATAACAATAATAAAAATAATAATAAACAGGAAATTCCTATTAAATTCCTCAAGGAAGTTGGTATAGTAATTTCATAGAATTATTAAAATTTATTAAATAACTAGGTATTAGGTATATACAATTAGCAAAAGGATAGATGATGTAACGATATTCATTGCTTTATTATTAGGTAGATTTTATTTGTCTTAATTAATACAAAATATAAAAACCCACTGAAATACGTATATTTTCTCATGTGTGCTAGGCTGTAGATATCATAAACCAAGAAAAAAATGTTTATAATTTTGCATTTTATTAGTGCCTAGATGTTATTACAGAGTTAGTCAATTATTTACTACAGATAATCAGTTATTTCTTCTCCGGTTGTCTTCTTTTGCAATAATAATTATTTTTCCATAGAATCAGGAAATATAAATTGAAATGGAATCAAGGTATTACGAAACTCATTCTTGCTCACGTATAACAAAACTGGTAATTACAAACAAAACTTACTTAGCCTGACAGTCAGCAATTTTCTATGGTTTTAATAAACTTTTATTTATTGTTTTATATTTATAAGATGCGAATATAGTATATATTTATTATTCACAGTGTTATTATATTATTATTGAAATTCTTATACAATTAACTACAATACAAGATGAATATTATGTATATTTTCTCTTCGATATTATATATACGTACTCGTATATGTACAAAGCGTTCAACGTTAGAAAAACCTCGGCTATTGTGCGTAGTCGTATTTTTGGAGAGGGAGAAACCCGACAATTTTAAATACGCACCTAGACGACTCGTCTTTCGCTTATAGGGCTATGCATAATGTACTCACATATTCCTACATAATATTCATAGTTATAGTAGTTACGCCACTGCCTACTTAGTGTTGAAGCTCTGAATTGCCGTAACGTGCCGAATACCATTCGGTCCATGCGCGGCCAAGGTTTTTCTTACGTTGAACGCTTTGTAGGTATTTAATTTTAAGTTTTGTTTTGAAATTGTTGCTTCTGATCTTTTCATCACTTCATTTGTATTATACGTACTTAGTCATTGTACAGAAGCAGGAAATGTTTTGTATGGAATCGTAACACAGCTTTCATTTCTTCTCTCAATTAAAAAGTGTTACATTACGTAGGTAATTTACTTACAAATTCTATCACACAACAAAACAATACAACATCTGATATATAACTCGATAAACGTTTTATAATACATATACAAACAAAAATGTTTATAATAACGAAATTGTTGGTAATATAATAGGTAGGTATTTCGTACGGTTTGTGGCTTTTTCTATTGTATGCATATATGCAAATTTGCTTTAAATCTCTCTGTCACACTTAAATTATTTTCCTAATTTGTTTACAATACATTGGCAGTAGGTGTTAAGATACAGAATAGAAAGTTCTTTGTAACAGTTCTACATTAAAGTTCTATATATCATCATGTTGTATTATATTATTCGTTCTTTGACTTTGCGAATAATATTAATAATAAATAGGTAAACATGTATATTTTGTAGATTCATAAAACAATTAAAAAAAAAACATAACACTAAAACAAAACTAGTGCTACGGTATAATTTTTGTGCGTGCTAAAAAGTAGTAATAAAGAAAATCAATAATAAACACGCTTTTGTTTAATTAAAATTATGATTTATTTTATTTTAGTTCCAGTTTTATGGTAATCGTAAACGCGACGATTTACCTAACAAAATTATTAAACATAATTATAAGTTTAAAAAATAATTCTAAATATACCAAGTTTGAACAAAACTTAGTTGTCTTTTTAATCAATTTATCATTCCTAAAGGTATGTGTATGTAGGTATCCATTATTATTATATACATATGTATATGTATATGCATGTATATGAGTAATATTGCCAATTAATTTATTTCATGTGAATCAAACTTCATTTACCATTTTCAAGTACATACGTTTATGTATATCAGATATCTCATATACATACGTTTATTATATACACTAAAATAATATAGTTTGTAAAATATAAGCGTTCCTCTGGATCGTAAATGTCTTCAATATATGAATAGAAATACCTACAGGGGCAATGCACTGGCTAGTTTTGCGTTGAAGGTGGGTTAAAAGTGTAATTAAAATTTTTTTCCACAAACTAAGTGCTTCGTAGACGAATTAGATATTCCTTTGACTTGTTTACCACCCTTTAATATCCATTGATTCCATTGCCTAATGCCTTCTTATTGTTTTATTACTCTAGAGGAATTCTTATATTTTACAAACCATAAGTATTCACATACACTAGTTACATAGATATAGGTATGTATATATATTATGTATGTATAATATGTATCCATTGTATGTTATATAAACGTATGTAGTTTATCTTTTGGCTCAGTTAACTTAATATGTATTTATTTATAAATTAAATATTAAATCAAAAAAGAAAATAAAACACACAAAAAGCTTTTCATGTAATACATTTCATTTGGCCTTTTGTTTAAACTTTATATGTATAGACATGTTAAACATGAACATAATTATTTATTAATTTACTAGATAATTTCCAATTTTAGTTGATTATAAATGATGGTTTTAAATCCCAGTGGAATTAAAATTAAAGGCAATATTAATATTTTTAACGGTTTTATATATCGATTTTTTTGTTGTAATTCAATTATTGTTGTAACTAATGGAATTTTTAACGGACTACAAAATGAATTTTCCAATTTTGTTTGGTGGTGACACATATTCGATTGTTAATATAATTTTCATTTATTACCTCATTTTACATTCTTCTTTGTAAAAAACATTATAATTGAATCGTTGAAATGCACTAGTTTAAGGCATTATATAAAATGAACGAATGCGACATGCGACATAACAGATGTTTCTAAAATACCGTTATAGTGCGATTTCCTAGTAAAATGTTCAAATGAATAAACCTCACAACTACACAAATAATTTTTTACGACGATGTTAGATTTGATGGTGTCAATTTAAATTTAAACAATGGATTCAATAGTTAACAATAACGAAATTACAGTTTGTTTTATCTGTATCTTAAAAGTCCTAAAGTCCTGAGTGTTTAGTCTTTTGTCTTAGAGTCTGAAATGTGCTTTCTTTTATTTCTAAAAGTATAATGCCTGCATTAGTCTATTTTTGGTCTGTCACGAGGACTGTCCTCACATTTTGCAACTTGCAAGTTATTTTCATTGCTATGATTAGTGAGTTTTTAGTGAGAAGTCTGAAGAAGTTGATGTTAGTTCAATAGCTTTAAAGACTGAAAACTGAAGAAAAGACATGCCATTCTAATAATCTCAAATACCATTTTTTGTCTAAAAAATAGAGACCTATTAAGACAGCATTTATTAGAGTGGCCTTTAATAGCCAATTATATTCAAATAAGAAGTAAAATACGAAATTAAAGTGGTTTATTAATTTAGGTAAATTATTTACCTAATAATCTATTAATTTTTAATACAGTGATAATTAATTATGTATCTGTATAATAGATTTCGTGACATATTTTAAGTACTCGTTCGCTATATGTATGAAATTCAGGTATCATTATCGACTAATTACTAGTTTTTTTTTTATTTGAAAAAATACTGGAGGTACAAAACAATATAAGAAAATTGTTAAATAATTTATTGTTGTATTAATTACATAATAAAAAAATTATTTTCCCATAATTCTAGCACTTCAAAGGCGAATACAAATATGTATATAAAATGTTTTATCAAACCATTTATTATTGTATATAATCCAAGTTAAATCATTATAAATTGAAGTAATGAGACATTTATTTGTGATTTAATGCCGTGGGAAACGATACGTATATTTCTTTTGTAAATAATATCATAATAAGTTCATTTATTGAATTTTATATTTGGAAAATTAAATCTACAATATTGTAAATATACATATAATTATTATTGTGTTCAATATAAATTCATGTTAAATTACTAATACCTAACTATTAGATAATTGGCAGTTAAATTTATATACGAATATAATACCCTTAATATTAAATGACTTATTATTATACACAATTTTTTAGTTGTGTCTAGTTAAAATTTGGTATCTCTTCTAATTAACTAATTAATTAACGGAAAGTTTATAATAGAACTAGGAAGCTATATCAGTGTATTAAATTAGTGTTCGTCCCATGCAAGCTATATAATAATACAATAATGTAACTATGAATATGTTCTGGAATAAAATATTTACACCCACTCCAGGTTTTTGGGGTGCGGTCTGTCTGCAACGATGGCATGTGAATATAAAAAAGGAAATGCATTAACAGGAAATGTATTACCTACAGTCATATATGCTTAGTTGTCAGGAAATCCGTTTTCTGTATATGAATGTATATGCACATATTATGTGGTAAAAAAAAACGAATTTAAATCTAACGTAATCTATTTATTATACATATATAATAGAAATGATACTAGAAACAGCTGTATTGTTCCACATAACAACGGTTTAATACCCTTTTATTGTTTACACCAAGTGCGATATCATTATTATTAATCCATATTTAGCAATTACATAAATTAGTACGTACGTATATAATATCATTAATTAAGTTTACAAAATTGGAATAGTGGAAAATGCTTACATTTTGAAAGTATCTAATGATGGAAATATGTAATAGTTGTTAACTTATTCAAATTATTGTTAATTAAATGTGATTATATTAGTATCAAAAACATTAATTCATTGTAAAGTTACGTGGGAAATGAAAACGTAATATGTAATTATTAAATATGTATTTGTTATATATTATTTATAGCGTTACAGTTTATCTGACCTTATAAATTTTATTTCATTTTTTAACAAATAATATGTGTGTTAGGTACAGTATAAATGTAATAATCTCTTATGAGTGACCTAGCTCTAAACTCATTCATATATAATGTAAGTATGAATGTTGGTATACCTGTTATTTATGTATATGTACGTTATATAGAAAACAAGAAACGAGATAACATTACATTGACCCACATAATGAAGTCTCTTGTCTTATTTTAACTTGTATTACTTATTATAGGTAAATGATTTATTTATATATATATATAAGTATTTTATCATTTCTAAATGAAAATATGTGATACATTTAATAAGTTTCTACTCTATAGTTTAATGAGTGACGTTATCCTCGATGTTATCTGTAGCATTTAATTCATTGAAATAAAACTTCTACACAGACACTCAACTATTTTATTTCGTTATTTTCTTTTTCACTGGATTTTATATATTTTTTTCTATTTATTTATCACGCATTTCGATTCTACACGCTAGTGAAGCTTAAATTGTCTACAAACAGTCATGCCAGACTCATGATGATGATGGCTTTCCAAATTGATTTGTACCAGCAATTGTTGTATTTAAACATTAAACATTCGATTAATTCAACAGGATAAAAAGTTAATTATTAGTTACGTTGTTTTTGTTGTTGAAAATGCTTGTTAACAGAAAAAACCGAATGACTATAGTAAAATTAATGTACAAATCTCGTCAGCTTAGAAAAACTTAGCCTATATGCGTACTCGTTGTGTTTGTAGAGGGAGAAGCCATGGATAACCCCGGTATACCATGGACGGCGCGTTATGCTCGTTCGTACACTTTTCAGCTGATTCTATTACTACCTATTATACATGTAAATATGTTATCCTCAGCATGTTACGCCCATGGCATCTACATTTGTGAGTTAGATTTGCCGGAACGGGACGAATATCATTCGGAACGTGCGCTAACCAAGTTTTTCTAAGGTGACGAGAGTTGTAGAAAGATGTACTTTTCCGAATGGGTTAAGTTAGGTTTTATTGTTATTGAAAATTTATTAAGAACATTGGAACATGTACTTGCTTGAATAAATTTAATAAATTCTATGGATGAAAAAGACATTTTCATTTATTTTTAAGCCACAATTTAAATATAAGTACGAACTTAAGAATGAATTTCAATGAAAAAATTAATATCGTGGATATTATAATGAATTCAATAGTATACATAAGTATTCATTGATGCAAATGATGAAACCAAATACGGTCTTAAATTAGAAAAAGAAAAGAAAATTATGGCTTGAAATGTACATAAATTATATTTCACTTTACAGATTTTAAATAAAATGATATATTCTTCTCCAAGATTTTCCTTCTCAATTTGATTTGAATTTTTTTTATTAAAATCTCCGGAAAGAAGAAATTCATTACACCGATTTCAGTCAGCTGTGTATGCGTACATATAACATTTTTTGGCATACCAATTCAATCCCTTTTTTACACTTTTGTGGAATTTATTCTTAAAATTAAAATTATTATTATTATCATCACATTATGATAACTTCTATTATAGTTTTCACTTATTGGTTAGGTACAAAGTGTTTCAAAATATGTATCGGCAAATTATGAAGGTATATTCCTTGGGTAATTATAACGAAAAAAGTTCTTAACTTTTTGTTAACATATAGTCACCATTTTTAAGATACAGCAGGAAATGAAAAAATTTTTGCACAAAATTGGTTGTAGGTTAATTAAATATGTACCAAATTAAACTTCCATTATACTCTATAGTAGTGTATAGTATAGAAAAAAACAATATTCAATTATCATTGTAATTTTGTGTTATTTGTTTAATTTTTTATTTTGTAGAGTACGTTAATTTTTATTTCATCATGTTGTTACATTTTTCATGTTTTTCATCATAAAATGCGATTTTTCTCGAAAATGATTCACTTGAAACTAATGATCGAAAACACTTTTTTTTAAAATGACAATTTTTCCACTAACGTGAAAACTAGGGAGGTGGGGGGGAGGGAATGTAAACTACGCCACTGACAATAGTACCTATATATTCAAAAACAGGTGTCTATCTCAAAGGATTCCTGAAATATGTATTGTTAAAAATTTGCAAAAAAATATTTCTTTGACATCCCATATCTCAAAACGTAGTGTTTGCTTACTAATGTAATGTTTTAAGAACTTTTTTCCTTAAAATTAGCAGACGAATCACCCCTTTCATTTGCGCACACATGTTTTGAAATACTGTATACTTATTGTACATATGTATGTATATGTATATACCTAAAATGGTATGTCAGTAAAGTTCTAACTGATTTTATAATTAAATAAACAGCTAGAGTGTTGTTAATATTATATCCTTTCTACTCTATAGTATACATACACTATATGTTTATTATGTATTTTACCATTTTCCCCATAATTTAATTCCCGTACAATTAAGTTGTCGCTGTGTTACACAACATCTCTCAGACATAATACATAAATTTTATTTAAGAAATTTCAAACAATCATTTAAAATTGGTTCAAAGCTGGAATTAAATTGTTAGATAATATTTAAGTAATACCTAATATTATTGGAACTGTTGGTTACTTAATTATCAATTATTACCTACTATTATATTTGTAATGTTTATATAGACCAAGTGAAATTAGTAATTTAATTAAATGCACATACTACATAGTTACTTTTTAACTGTTTCAGTAAAATTATGTGCATATAATGTTGGTCTACAAAAAGATCATTCCAGTTTCGCTGTATGTATTTAAAGAACACTTAGTAAAATTCTATGTGAGTTTATAATGTAATTTTATAACTCACAATGTTACGAATTACAAAAGAATTGCTTCCAATGTAGAATGTTGTCCCGGTTAACTTAAAGTGTGATATGAATACAGTAAGGTATCAGCTACTGTCTGCATACCAACGAGAATAAATTGCATTCTATAAAGTAATGGTATTGTACGTATGTATGTATACATACATATATTTCAATGTGTTGTTCAATAGAAATAAAAGTAATCATGACCGCTTACTTTTTCCTTATTTAATTAAGAGTCTGCTATTAAAAAATATTTATTTTTTGTAAAATGAATACGTATATGTGTGGTAACTGGTAAACGCTTTTTAAAAATACCTCTACGGATTTCACAATTATGAATAGAAATTAGAAAAAGATGAAGTAGGTATATACATTTCAAGGAGTTAAAAGACGGTCTAACTTTAAAATTTCTAAAGAATTCCGTAGAATCTAGAAAAGTACTTCGAGAGGACTTAAACCCTTAAACTAGTTTGACGAATTAGACAACATTGTGTCTCAAAACATTTACTGCAATACTATTTAATGCATCTATTGGTTGTTTTTATTGCTTAGGGGGCAAGTATATAGCGGATAAAGCATATATTGTATATATGTCGTAGGCATAATGTAATTTTAGGCATTTTTATAAAATTCCTAGTCATTTTGTAAATAGCCGGCAAAACGCTGATAGAAGAATTCTGATCTCGTTATGACTATAGTAAATTAGGCAAATTGATAAAATGCCGGCAAAATGTGAGCAGAAGAATGCATATCTCGTTTTGACTGGATATTTCTAGGCATATAATAATTTGCCTGCAGAGATGTAGTCAAAACGTATTATGAACAAAAATAAATAATAAAACTAGGTGTATATACAGGGTGTTCCAGAATAACGTGGACATATTTTAAGGGGTTATTCCTGAATACATTTTAAGAAAAAAAGTCCTATAAAATCTTTTCCAAAACCTCTTCGTTTTTTAGATACAGGGTGTTAAAGTTTTATGAAAAAATAAGGTTTTACTTAAATATTTCAGAAAATATTAGAGATATTAAAATGAAATTTTACAGAAGAGTTTTATTTATTAAGACACACATTTGTACCAAATTTGAACGAAAACGGCCGCCCCCAACTATATTTTTTATTGGTGGGGGTGGAATCACACCCCGGGAACTTTTTATTTTGCATGTTAATATACTGTTTAAAAAATCTTATTTAATAGGAAATTTAATAAGGAAACTTTTGTGTCTCTTGAAATTTTTCGTTTAAATGAGTCGTTTTTAAAAAAAATGCGAAAAACTTAACACATGTCATCAATAAATCGACAAAATAAATTACCAGTTTTTTGAAATTCGATTTATTGATGACACGTGTTAAGTTTTTCGCATTTTTTTTAAAAACGACTCATTTAAACGAAAAATTTCAAGAGACACAAAAGTTTCCTTATTAAATTTCCTATTAAATAAGATTTTTTTAAACAGTATATTAGCAGGCATATCT
>SSSI01004052.1:0-12078 GCA_004796505.1 Oryzaephilus surinamensis | reverse complement strand
TTTTACACCCTGTATCTCAAAAACCAAGCGATTTTGGGACAAGTGTTTATATGAACATTTTTTCTTACAGTTATCAGGTTTAAACCCCTAATATTTGGTTATGTTGTTTGGTGAGTTTGATATTTTCTTAATTTAATTTATACAGGGTGTTCCAGAATAACGTGGACATATTTTAAGGGGTTATTCCTGAGTGCATTTTAAGAAAAACAGTCCTATAAAATCTTGTCCATTAACTCTTCGTTTTTGAGATACAGGGTGTTAAAGTTTTATGAAAAAATAAGGTTTTACTTAAATATTTCAGAAAATATTAGAGATATTAAAATGAAATTTTACAGAAGAGTTTTATTTATTAAGGCACACATTTGTACCAAATTTGAACGAAAACGGCCGCCCCCAACTATATTTTTTATTGGTGGGGGTGGAATCACACCCCGGGAACTTTTTATTTTGCATGTTAATATACTGTTTAAAAAATCTTATTTAATAGGAAATTTAACAAGGAAACTTTTGTGTCTCTTGAAATTTTTCGTTTAAATGAGTCGTTTTTAAAAAAATTGCGAAAAACTTAACACATGTCATCAATAAATCGACAAAATAAATTACCAGTTTTTTGAAATTCGATTTATTGACGTCACGTGTTAAGTTTTTCGCATTTTTCTCAAAAACGGCGCATTTGAACAAAAAATTTCAAGAGACACAAAAGTTTCCTTATTAAATTTCCTATTAAATAAGATTTTTTAAACAGTATATTAGCAGGCATATATATCTCTAATATTTCCAAAAATATTTAAGTAAAACCTTATTTTCTCATAAAACTTTAACACCCTGTATCTCAAAAACGAAGAGATGTTGGACAAGATTTTATAGGCCTTCTTTTGTTAAAATATACTCAGGAATAACCTCTTAAAATATATCCACGTTATTCTGGAACACCCTGTATATACGCTGCCACAGTAATACATCAATGACATATCTTAATAATTTAATACACCGTTCCATTTTGATAAATTATCAAAGTAATTATGGTCTATGATACACATATATGGTATATTTCTGCTGGGAGCATGTTATAAGATATATGGTGTTTGATTAATTTTATTCATTGGTGCAACAATCAAATTGCCATGCAAATATCACAGTGAATTGTATAATGTGAGAGCCTCCGATATAATAGTTGTTGTGTGTTGTTGAAACACATCCGTATTTACAAAACCCTCTAGTTATCTTGTACTTGATAAATAGGCCTAATATGCAAACGAACCTAGTCTACCAGAATTTCAATGATACGTTGCAAATTAAACCCCTAATCCCTAATATTTCATATGCAAGTTACAAAAGTTATCCCCCAATTTTGAAGAATAGTCCAAATATAATACACAGAAAAAATTCGTTTACATGCAACTGTGTACGGAATGCTTAAAGATTAATCTGAAATGAGATTTGTATGGTAATTGCATGACGTTCGAGTCCACTGTGGCTGTTACAATCATAGCAGAGGGTAGCAAAGGTTATTTTAGGTTTCCAAACAATGTTAGTCAGTTACAAAGAAATCCTTTCGTTTTAGTTAAGTTGTATACATCGTGAATGCCCTAAATTAACTTAAGCATTTCATTGTCATACGTATACTTACTTAAATGGAACTAATTACGTGAAATTGGATCCATTGTAGTGAAAACTATGAGAAGATATTTAAATTAGCTCACAATTTCCATTAGTTTATTAGTATTATTCCACACTTCTACTGATTATATTATAATAATAGATTATGACTCCTTGACTTTGAAGTTGATTTAAGATTAATGTTCAAAAGTGACCTAAACAACTATATTAGAACTAGATAAAATCGAATTAAGAATAGTAAATGTAATTCAAAGCAGCAATGCACGCATGCAATATTAAAACAAATATAATAATACATAGATTTTTATCAGTATTTCCATTGGAAATTCATAGGAATAGAATGGAAACGAATTAAACTGCATAGAAAGAATTATTACTTTATTAATCAAATTTTTTCACAAACACTACAAACGTTTTTAACAGAAAGCTATTTCTGAACCAGAATCAATATGAAAGGGTTTGCATTGAAAACAAAAGGACGAGGAAAAAACAAACAGAATGCGACATAAAATTCGCAAAGGAATTTAATAACGTCCACTACGTCCTGACCGATGTCGAGGAGACCGCGAGCGCCGCTCCCTGGATCGGGAACGTCGTCGGGGCGAACGCGATCTGGAACGCCTTCGTCCTGATTTGCGACGTGAATAGAGGTACCTAAAAAATGTAAAATATGCATAAAAACGGTTAAGTGTGCAATGAACGTTCCATTACCGCCGTAATTCCCGGGAGATTGGCTTTAAATGCATGAAATTACAAAATCCAGAACGAGTACACTCCCCCATCTCGTATTGGCGGCAGCAAGCTTCCCTAAAGTCGGTAACAGGACTCAGTTCGGCGTAAACTGGCCGTCCACCGAACCAGCGATTGTTTAAATCGTTTACAGCCCTTTCGGCGTCCTCCTCGCGTCGAAACTAAACAGGAACCTTTATTATAAATGCATTCGTTTTATTGTCGCTGCAGGAAATTATACCTTAATGTAAACATTGCCGACTAAATGATCTCCCAAATTATCACAAACGTTCATTTCCTCAATTTCTCCATACTTGTCCTCGCATTCGACGAAAACATCTTCAAAGAAATTATCGTAATGCTCCTGCATTTCTTCGTCAGAGACATTTGCGACCACTTAAAAACATTTACTAACAACGCTATTATATTGATCTACAGATACTTACAGTGGCTTCCATCAGCGGATTTGGCTGAATTTTGGGGATTCACATACAAATTCTGCAATAAACATGTTTGCGAGAATGTGGGTTTGTTGTGAATTCGAGAACAGCGATCGCCATGTCTGCAGGCACCGATTTTAAAGTAAAATGAACAATTTACCCTGGAATTTTTTCGTTATTATCAAACCAATAAATGTGTGGGGCAGTTAACTTACTTGTCCTTTTCTGTGCCGAAAATTGAAGCCAAATATTCGGCCATCTCGTCAAAATTAAGGAACGCGTCCTCACAGTTTACTAATCTATTTTGACATTTGACAACTAACAGAAGATGTCTGTTATTTGAAATGGCAGATAGCTGACAAATATGGTGGAATTAGATGCAGAGCCTTTTCTTAAATTGTCGAATTCTCCACTACTCTCACAGGTACATATCTTCATTTACTGATAAAAGGCCTTTATAGGTATACATTTATCATTTATTTTAGTTTCTGCATGAATGTGTTGATGATTTAACTGGCAAAACAACAGCAAATTTCAACAACTACAACAGCGACATCGAGTGGACATTAAATGACTATAATTTTTCAAAGAACACAATTCAAAATCTTTACCGCCAATTTGTGGTGGACGATAAATTTGATTTAAAAAATAATACGATAGCGGAAAATCTCAGAAATGAAATACGGATTTGTTACGAAATACGAAAAGATGAAATCTATCAGGCACTTGTGGAGGAAGCCGTTGTGAATAGGGGACATAATTTAGTTAAAAACATTGATTGGAGATTAAAATGGGTGATGGGCACTTCCGGTTTAGCCACATTAAGAAAACCATTACTACAAGTTGATTTGCAATGTAAAACCAATGAAAAAAATGATTGTGTTAACTTTGAAGTAAATTTAGATCAATTAGATAACCTATTAAGCGAATTAACTGAAGTACAAAAAGAACTTCAAGGATTGCAATAAACGTTTTTACAAGAAAACCTTGTTTTTTTTTCACTAGTTAATATACTTACTTTCTTTAACAATCTGGTTGTATCAAAGGGAGTGGGTTAAAATAAAAAATCATAAATAAGATAGGAAATTCCTAATTACTTATATATAATTATATTATAAACACATTCACACATACATGTTTTTATATTTTTTTAATTTTTTTTTGTATTTATACCTACACACAGCCGTTTTGATAAGTCGATATTGGGAATAATAAATGGCGAAATATCAAAGAGCTGTGATAGAATATAGTTTCAAGTTTAATTAGAAAAATTAAAACTAAATTCTTGTCTTAAAGAAAACATTCTATAACATATTAAAATTTTGGAAAACACCGAATAAGCATACTTTTATTAATTTTCGTTGTGAATATAATATACAAAAAAATTTAAAAGAATCAGCTATACATAAAATAAAATAAAACATAAAATCACGAATAAATTTATAACTGTTATTTGCTTCCTATTCGTGTATGGTTGAAGAGAAAAACTTGTAAATAAAAAGCAAATAACTTTTACGATGAGCTGCCTTTAAGCAGTAAATTACAAGAAAGCACACTGTATTATGTATACTATGTGAATTACTATTAATATTATAGACAGCCGATTTCTAATCTACACATTTATAATTTCAAAAAATTTTTACGTGTATATTCTTTTATACAAAACGGATCAATATATTTTTATAATAGCATATCAGCTGTCGAAAAATGTGTATTTTAAAGAGTTCAATAGTTAATAGTAAATGCTTTTTAAGCAATAAGTTCTTTAATACCTACTACTATTACCCTATTTAAAAGGACACATTTTTTCAGATATGTAACTAATCTAAATAAGCTAAAAAACATTTAATTAATAAAATAAAAATAATTACAAATTGAATACAATAATAACTTCAATTGAATATATTTTAAAGATAAAAACAAATAACATATACTGCAAGAATAATTATTGTTACAAAAAAACTCATGTATGATATTTAATATTTTTTTTTATTTATTTACTGAAAGCTCATCTAAAGACTAAAAAACTACGCTTATATTTTTTTATTTTACAATTGTATACGTTTAAAAAAAGTCGTATGTACGACATATAAAAAATTGTCCAAAAAATTTCCACTAAAGACGATATAAAATATTTAAGAGTATTTTAAAACTTTAATTTTTCAACTATCAAATTTTTAAGTTTGTAGACATCCATTTTATTTAATGTATTAAATATTTTAAATGGCAGTATTCTTCTTCGTTAATTGGTCACATGTTGAATTGACAGGCTAACTACTGCCGAAGGAATGATCCGCTTTTATGACATTTTTAATTTTTTTCTTTAATATTAACTTGTAATAAATGTTCGTATATGTATTTTAAAAAAATCAACTTTTATAATTTATTCTTCTACCCGTGCTACAGTCGATCCCTGAAATAAAAAACATCAATTAAAGATTCATTAAAAAAATTGCCAATTTAAATTTACCCCTACAGCTTCAACTGGTTTGTCACCATCTTCTTGCCTAATATCTTTTCCAACATCGGGAATCTGAAAGTGTTAGTCAAGTTAGGACGAAAATAAATACAATTTGTCTGATTCAATAAAAAAAAAAACTAGTTAAAATAAACAATGAAATTGAAAACAGAAATATTTTTTCCTCTAGAATTAGTAAAGGGGTACCATCAGACATGTTAATAAAATTTCTTTTGGGGATTCACAGGGTTAACAAAAACAAAATTGACATGTTAACACAAAAAAAATATAAAAGGTAACCACATTACAAATTAAAACATATTCAAGGAAAAATACACACAAAAATATAAATATAAAATCGAAGAGAAAAACAAGACAACTTTTTTTTAGTTAATATAAGATACTTTCCATTACGATTTTTGTACTATTCACCTGTTTAAGCTCTTCTTTGGCTGGTAGACAGACATCGTTGGAGTTCGGCGAAGAGGGCAATCCATTAGTTGTTCCGTTTGTGAGAATTGGTAAATTATTAGGAGGTGGAATTTCTGATAATGGAGATGGAATTGATGTCTGATCTACAGCGGATTCTGGTTCAGAGGTTGGTGGGATAACAACATCATTGGCAATCGGTTCTGGTACTGAGTCAACTGGTGGCAAAGACATTGGTTCTGGAAGACTTTCAGACACAGGTTCTGGAAGTGATGGTAACGATTCGGTGGATACGTCGGGCAATGAATCAGTTGCATGCACGACTGGTTCAGATGCAACAGAAACTGGTTCCGGAAGATTATCGATTGCGGGTTCAATTGTTGGTTCTGTAGTGTCTTCTACCGTTTTTGGTTCAACAGGTTCAGGGAGTGTGGGACTAGCGATTTCCGGTTCAGGAATAACGTCAGCAGGAACTGATTCTATTACAGGAACTGGTGCAGGTTCTGCTTCTAAAATTGCTGGTGGTTCGCTAGTTGGTAATTCTATACTGGGTTCTACAGGTTCAATATTGTCACTAACATTATTGGGAGGTTGTTCTTCTTCTGGCTCGGTAGGTAAAGGCACTACAGACTCTATTGCTTCGTTGGAGGGAATTACAACATCTTTTACTGGTGAACTAACCAGATTCTCAGTAACTATCTTATTTGTTTCAATTAATGGAACAGGGTCAGATACAGCGACTGGAGAAGAAGTCGCCTGTGGAACACTTTCGACAACTGATGGTTCAGGTGTTATTGGTAATGGAACTGATTCAACAACTGGTTGTGATAATTCAGGAACAGGAACCTGATCGGCGGGTATGGCATCTGCTTTGGTGGATTCAGCGAAAACCGTCACCGGGGATGGGGGATTTGAGGTAGGTAAGGGAGGGGGAACCTCCTCGCTACGCACCTCTTTCGTTTCCTCTACAACAGGATTCTCTACGGGTTTGGGTGGTTCTTCAACCTGTTGGGATTCTCCTGCTTTTGTTTCATTTACAGGAGAGGGTGCGCATTCTACGACTGGTTCTTCTTTTGCTAATTCGGCAACTGGTTCAGCTGCAGGTGCTGGTGTTGTGGGCTGTTTGGCTGGTTCTTCAGCTTTTGCAGCTGCTGGTACTTCTGCGGCAGCAGCAACATTTTCTTCCGGTTTCTTTTCACCTTCTACGGGTTTCGCCAATTCATCGGCCGTGGCGTCACCATTGGTGATTGGCGCCTCGGCTGGGGTTTCAGTCTTTGGTGTTTCCACAGATGGGGAAGTAGCGTCTTCAGCATTCTACAAGAAAACAAAGGAAATATTTTTAAATGTTGAATTAAATTAACTTTTTTAAACTAAATACATATAGATATCAATTATACTATTATTTAATTTATTTAAAATGTTAAAGACCCGCACAAATACGTACATCTATTAAGACGGGACAAAAAAAATCTCACGAATAACAATAAACGATTATTTAATGGTAAGAAATGAGATTACAAAGAGGGCGGTCTTGATCAATTTATAGAATTAAATCCATAATTGATGATGTGTGCAAACAAATTCTTCTCCCTTTTTTCCAATTCTCTCAAGCACATTAATATTATTGACCTACTGATAACCTTTTATTAATATTTTATCACATCTTAACCGACAATTGGGAACAACGTCCCCATAAGAATTTAAATGGTTCTTCACGTAATGAATTCGAAGGCATTATATATTTATATAGTCATGTTAATGTGAAGGAGACTTTTAAATGGAAAATAGGGCAATTAGCCAACCATCAAAATTCTTGTAGGAATTTTTTAAATGAAAGCTACAGTGACCATTTCAATTAAAAACAATTTCTGTTAGAATAAATGTCAACTCTTGAAAATTTAACTCCTATATTACGATTTTATTATATAGTAACATGATGATGATGGAACTAATTAGTTGAAGAAAGTAAGAAAAATTATGAATAAAATTCATTTCACTTAAAAACCGTTGTAATTATTTTTCAAGACATAAGCATTTTAACATTATTACATCATTTTTCAACTGCAATTCCTCACATATGTGTAATATGTTTAATTGTAAAAACATATTCATGTCATAAGTTCAAATAGTACAGATTCCACCAGTCTAGACCAATGGCACCAAATTAAGTAAAGTTATATAGAAAAGTATTTGTAATTTTATCATCATTTCATGAAAATACTTGCTCAAATATGTAATATACGGTAAATAAATAGGAGTATAAAATTTTAAAAATTTGTTGATAATATAAAAATCTATTTATAAATTTGTAAATAAAATTCAATCATTTTGTCTAATCAGTGAAATAACGTTGAAATTATCGTGATTTATATTTATTTGTTAATAATAATAAATTTGTAGCAAAATAAAATAGACATTATAGAATGTATATGACGAATTATTGTATACATATACATATGTTATTTTACTATGTAAATATTATTGTTTGAAGAGTATGTAATATGTATGTCAAAACAATAAAAACTATTTTTAAATTCAATTTGTTTGAAGAGTTTTATTTTTTCGAGTGGGTCAATAAATTTATACTTGTCGGAAATGGAAAATTATTGAAACCCTGTTGATTTATGGAGCGCTTTTTTCAAAAAAAGTTTCACAGCATGCATTTAAATAAAAAAACACAAACAAATTCATGCAAAATAAGTCATAATTAATCAGTTAGTTTCGCATTTATCTACATTATTACGATTAATAGCACAAAACTATAGTTAATTGTAATGAAGGATGTATGAGAGTCTACCCTGCAAAAGTCCAAATTTCCAAAAGTGTTCACGAGTGCTTTTATGAAAATTGCTATCACCACAGATGCAATGGCATAATAGGCCATTGATAGTCCATCTATAGCACTAAGCCACGTATTATCTTTAGTTACCTGGGCATCCATAATAGTAGATTATTTATAAATTGTATCAACAGAAACCGTTTATAATTTATATTAAATATGTACACAAACTGTGAAAAACTTCGGAAAAACAAATTGTTGTGTTCGAAATTGGCAATTTACAAACACTGAATAGAATTTCAACTAGACTGACGGTATTTATAGTATGCACTTAGGCTTGGTCTCGACGCGCTAACACCCCATATGCCAGAGAAGAACCCACACACACACGTGGCTATATGTGTATGCCTTTCTAATGGTCTTGGAAGATAGAAATGTATTCTATAAAAAAAAAGAGAAGCATTTCATAGACACAAGAAATGCATACCCCACACTATGAAAATTGAGATGATTACAATGAATGGAATTATAAAAGAAGTGGGCGAAAATGCTGGACTAAAAAATGCACCAACCCGGTTTGGTGAATTTAATTACAAAACCTACCCATATTGTTGGAAATTAATTATAAAAATGCATCCAGCTTCCTGCTGTACTGGAACTTCCTTATAGTTTTAATTTGAAGGACGAAATTTTAATATAAAGTTTTCAGACCTACGCAGAAACATTTTTAAAACAATCAAATAATTGCACTCGTTTAAATTTTGTTGAATCAATAAACCTTAAGTACGCCCATAAAGATTATTAACATCGAAAGAAATTATGTTATTTTTGTTTTTGGATCAAAATTATTGTGGGATGAAAAATTCTAAACATACTTTCATAAATTGTTTTGAAAAGAACATATCAATAATATCTGTGCAACTATATCAAATTTACATCAAAATTATTAAATTACTTTTTATATATCACATATCATTAAACGAAGGTATGGTTATACAATTACGTAGGCAGATATATCCGCTAGTTATTTATGATGATTTAGAATAAATAATTTCATTTAAGTACGCAATTGAATTCCTTCATGGGAAACTACGCAGTATTGATAAATTTTCATATGTCTTCCAAAAAAAGGGAAAATTTCAATATGAATTTCACATAAGTATTTTGAGATTTAAGTGGGGGTGCCAAAGACATCAATTCTCATTTAATGCATTAGAATAAATATACGTTCTTCCCTTCTGCGTTACTTACATTTGAAAAGTCTATAGATATAAATAGACTGAAATATTTTGAAAAAAAAATTAGTCGTTAGTGTTCAGGGACTATAATCTTACACACGCAATATTCTGCTCTAAGCAAAATACACCCAAAAAAAATTGCCTTGGCACTTCAACACGTTAAACGTATATAAAATAAACATAAAGGTGAAAAATAAAATTAAACTATGAAAATATGCATGTTAATTTCGACTTGAAATATATTTTTAGTTTTGTAAAACATGTAAATACTTGAATATATGTTTATATATTCCAATTATCCAAAACGAAATTTATTTGAACGAAAAAAAAATTATATAAATACGCACAGTAGGGCCAATTTATTAATTTTATTTTGAAAAATCTACGTCAACACTTTTAATGAATTGATGAATATAAACAGATGGTTGGTGAATTTTTATCATTTAACAGCATTCTGTTGTAAATCATTCGAAAAAATATAATTCAAGCGCATTAAAAATTAATAAGCATTTTCTAATTTAAAAGAACAAATGTGTAGTTTTTGTGAAAATTAAATAAAAGCCACACTTATACATTTTATCACACATTGTATGTTAAGCATGTTTTCTTTTTCTTATTTTTTTTTTTTTAATAAATAACCAGACAAGTTTAGGCGTGAAATGAGTGAGTGTGTATTACATGTTGTGTTACTTATGTGTAAAAAGTAACAATCTCATTGCCTCTCTTCTACCTACTAACACATACTATTCCATTCCTTCCCCATGTATTTAATTTATTTTACAATTATTTATTATTATTCAGTAAATTCTACCATGTAATAATATCACAACGTTAATATAATGTAACACAGATGTGTGTTTTGTGTGTGTGGGGCGGGTTTAAAAAAGAATATTATAGAAAAAAGTTGTGAAGTTGCTGGACTGGCTCTCGACAATCAACAAGAGAAAAGCCAGTTCCTTCTTAATACATACAATATTGAATCCTTTTAAAATGATCCATACTTACGTCTTCTTTTACTTGTTTCTCCTGTACATTATACAGATTGTTTCTTTATTTTTTATAAAACAAACTTATAAATAACTTGGACAATGTTTTGGTCATGCTAAAGAAGTAAATATTCAATTAACAACATGATAATAAGTTGACAAATTGATTCGGGAAAAGAAATGCGATGACTTGTTTTCGCATTCGAATGAAAAATTCTCTTAGTAATATTTTTACAAGTAAAATGACTCAGAAATTTTAAAAATAGAATAATTATTTTATAGAACATTTTGCATTTCATAATCGATAAACGCACAAACAACTTATAATGATATGGACTTATATTATGAACATGAAAAGTTTGTTGGGAAAGGTCAGGTTTTCCGATTTTCTATTACAGTCCGTTGACTGTTTTCTGGCTCACTCTGACACAAGCCTATATTCTCAATATAAGTACATATACAGGGTGTTCCAGAATAACGTGGACATATTTTAAGGGGTTATTCCTGAGTACATTTTAAGAAAAAAAGTCTTATAAAATCTTGTCCAACACCTCTTCGTTTTTGAGATACAGGGTGTTAAAGTTTTATGAAAAAATAAGGTTTTACTTAAATATTTCAGAAAATATTAGAGATATTAAAATGAAATTTTACAGAAGAGTTTTATTTATTAAGGCACACATTTGTACCAAATTTGAACGAAAACGGCCGCCCCCAACTATATTTTTTATTGGTGGGGGTGGGGAACTTTTTATTTTGCATGTTAATATACTGTTTAAAAAATCTTATTTAATAGGAAATTTAATAAGAAAACTTTTGTGTCTCTTGAAATTTTTCGTTTAAATATGTTGTTTTTAAAAAAAATGCGAAAAACTTAACCCATGTCATCAATAAATCGACAAAATAAATTACCAGTTTTTTGAAATTCGATTTATTGATGACACGTGTTGAGTTTTTCGCATTTTTTTTAAAAACGACTCATTTAAACGAAAAATTTCAAGAGACATAAAAGTTTCCTTTATAAATTTCCTATTAACTAAGATTTTTTAAATAGTATATTAGCAGGCATATCTCTAATATTTCCAAAAATATTTAAGTAAAACCTTATTTTTTCATAAAACTTTAACACCCTGTATCTCAAAAACGAAGAGATGTTGGACAAGATTTTATAGGACTTTTTTTCTTAAAATGTACTCAGGAATAACCTCTTAAAATATGTCCGCGTTATTCTGGAACACCCTGTATAACTTTTATGAATTTACGTTGCACTTCTTAAATCTTCGGCTGTTATGATGCCACCCATTTGTGAAATATCGTTAGCTAATTTTTCCGTTAATGAGCCATTATGGATGGCTTCACCACCTTCTTCAGCAATAATTTCCAATGTTTCTGCAAGTCGCAA
>SSSI01004048.1:0-12112 GCA_004796505.1 Oryzaephilus surinamensis | reverse complement strand
AAAATCTTATTTAATAGAAAATTTAATAAGGAAACTTTTGCGTCTCTTGAAATTTTTTATTTAAATGAGTCGTTTTTAAGAAAAATGCGAAAAACTTAACACATGTCATGAATAAATCGACAAAATAAATTACCAGTTTTTTGAAATTCGATTCAATGATGACACGTGTTAAGTTTTTCGAATTTTTTTTAAAAACGACTCATTTAAACAAAAAATTTCAAGAGACACAAAAGTTTCCTTATTAAATTTCCTATTAAATAAAATATTTTAAACAGTATATTAGCAGGCATATCTCTAATATTTCCAAAAATATTTAAATAAAACCTTATTTTTTCATAAAACTTTAACACCCTGTATCTCAAAAACGAAGAGATGTTGGACAATATTTAATAGGACTTTTTTTCTTAAAATGTATTCAGGAATAACCCCTTAAAATATGTCCACGTTATTCTGGAACACCCTGTAGATCTGAGGAAAATTTCAACCTATAGTAGCAAATAATTTATTAATAAGATATATAATGTATTTTTTTTTGTTTCCGGTACTTATTTACAAAGTACACAAACTAATTAAACTTAACAATTCCATACAAATACGAAACGAATAGTTCTAAGTTCCAATTAATTTGTTCACAAATAATTTAACACAAGTTATAAATTTGCGTCAAACTATGTATGTTTATTTTAATAAACAACAATTTTATTAAAATATTTCATGCAATGTCAAATCATTTAACGAACATTATATGCACAAAATTGTAATTTTGTCTCAATTTAATTTTATAGTTCGCCAAATGAATTCTATTTCAAAATATTTGAACACAAAACAAATACTTCGACCTAGATTAATAAAATCCAATTTAATGAATAAAATGTTTTTTTCTAACTATGCAAAAAAAGGCTCTTTAATAAAAACTTTATGCAATCCAATCGTTTTACTATTTGAATTTCAATAAAATTCAAATTTACGTTATCATAAAACTTTAATTATTAAAAAACATAATAAAATCTTTATTAAGATATTAAAATGAGAAGATTAAAAAGTTTGCACATTATTCGAATACATTTTCGTTTAAATACTGATATCAAAAGAATTTACTACATAAGTAATGTGTGTATTTGTATAAATAATATTCCATAATATGTAATTGGATTATATATTTGTGTTATGGTCTACATTTCATTATTGATTCCTTCTAATATTCAATATGTGGAAAAAATTAAACTCATATCTGCTATTTTTAATCTCTTTTCCTACAATTTATACGAAAAACTAGTAAATATGATTTATTAATATAATTATTACACATTTCTGAAATAGATTCATCAAGGACAAATTCAGTTAAAAAAAAAATTGTATGTAAAAATATCATTAATTACCGCATATTTTTAATGGTGCTTCCAATTCAAGCAAAATCGGTTGTTGAAGGAATATTTCTCTTGATTTTAAACATAAACCTCTCACTTCGCCCTCCGACATTGGAACAGTTTTTCCTGGACGACATCCTCGAACTGAAATCAAAAAAAATTATAATCAAAAACACATTTTTTTAAAAATATTTTACACAAAAACAAAGCATAAATTTTTCAACGGAGTTGATAACATGTATTTTACATTTACAGTTTTAGAAAGGCAGTTTTTAATACGAAATTTATTTTTTTAGTAATTTTTCTCACTCAAGAGTGGAATTTACTGAAAAATGGTTCCATGCTCAAAATTTATACACAAGCAGAATATTTATTGTTTAAGTAAATGATTAGTTTGTTATTTAAATTACTTGTAAACAAAAATCACATGATTGAATATGATTTTATTTTATTGAAAATGATCGAGAAACGGGATAAATCGGTTTATGTAATTTTATATCCTATTAGCAAGCAAATTGATCTTACAAAGAAAGCACAGTTATAAGTTTAAAAACGAAACAAACAACAAACAAGAATAAATAATAATTAGAAATAGTCATACAGTAATTAGCAATAAAAATTGATTTTAATTACAATGTTTTACTGAGAATGCGATAAAACTATTTCATTACTTAATAAAAAAGCGAGATTTTCAACAATTCTATTTAGATGCGCAATTATACCTACTTATATACAAAATTTAAAATATATAATATTAGATTATTATTTTAATTATTTTTTATCTTACATTCAGAAGGTATGAACATATCTTTGATTTTAGACTTCTTCTTAACATCCTGGTTTTCTTGTAATTCTCGTAGAGTTTTATACCCTTTTTACCCAATTCACACACGAAAAGCAGCACAAAAATAAACACACTCAAACTATTTATTTATACAAAAACTAATTAGTGAGGAGTTTTTTTTTTTAAAAAAAAGCATTCAAACTATAGTGAAGTGGATTATTGAAACTATTTGAAAAATTATACACATGATCAACTCAATGCAAATTAAATGCATTTAATTTAAAATTTATATTATATACTAGAAAGTAAAATCATAATAAATGAATAATATGAACAATTTATATATGTATTGGGAAGAAAATTGGACTCTTTTTGACAGGTGTATTAAAAGGGAAGTATATTGTTATGGGACGTGCATTTTAGTTTAATAAAAACTTTAGTACTACTTAAACGTATACATTAATAATTTGCTCAATTACATTACGTACCTTCTAATAATCTTTGTATTAAACTGTCGACGTTTAATTCAGGATCTGCCATTTTAATAATCAAGAAAATAGATTAACATACAGCCAACTAACACTAAACACTGAAAACAACTAACCAGTCGGCAGGTTGGCAGCAGAATTTTCACCAGTATGGGGAATTTGATTTCGACCAAGTGCAGCCAACTTCACCCCCTTTTCTAGTTTCTTGACGAGCTAAACAGCCATTTTCAAGTAAGTTTTCCAAAAAACCGTGAAATATTTCAGTCATCTTGTAATATTTCCAAACACCAATCACAAATTTAAGTGCAACGGTGTCGTTATTACCAAAATACGGTGGTTTGGACTTGCCGAATGACTGGAATAATTCGCGATTGATGAATTTGTTTTTCTAACCTAAACATTTTAGGATGTTGATGCCCAAGAAAAACCGTGTCGCTATTTATGAATACCTTTTCAAAGAAGGTGTTATGGTAGCCAAGAAGGACTATCACGCTTCCAAACATCCTGAATTGGAAAATATTCCCAATTTACAAGTAATCAAAGCGCTGCAATCGTTACATTCTTTGGGATACGTTAAAGAGCAGTTTGCTTGGAGACATTACTATTGGTAAATTAGCATTTTCACGTTGAGAATTTCTCCAGTGGTGTGTTTTAGGTATTTGACCAACACTGGCATTGAATATTTGCGCACGTATTTACATTTACCGTCTGAAATCGTTCCATCTACGTTAAAGAGACAGGCTAGAGCCGAAACAACTCGTCCCAGACCAGCCGGAATTCGGTCCGACTACTCAAAGGCGTCAGAAGACAGAGGTTACAGACGAACAACTGGTCCAGCTGCCTCTGACAAGAAAGCCGATGTCGGTCCTGGTACAGGAGATGTAGAATTCGTATGTTTTAGGCTTTATTTTTAAAGAAAATATTCTGAATCATGTTTTTTGTTTTAGAAACAAGGATTCGGTCGCGGTCGACTACAATAATTTTAATATAATTTTACATTATAAACTAAATAAAAACAGCTGTTCATAATTAATGATTTTTATTTATCAATGTAATACAAATTTAATTATCTAATAGTTGCGTGTTGTTGAAAATCGACTGTGGAAAAATTTGTAAAATTCTCAACAGGCAGTGATCCTTGGCTACTAATGGGGCTGTGTATTTTAATTTGTCGCATGTGGGTGTCTCTTCCATTTTGGTGGTTGCTTGTAACCGCAATTTGTATCATAAATACTCTAATTGGCCTGTCTTTCATATCACGGATTTGTACTCGAATCCAGCCTAAAATAAATTCAATTTCAATTTGAAAAAATTACAAATGGAATTTTATATATTCTGTAAAGACAAAAAAATTATCATCAAATGTTCCACCTGAAGGTTCTGATAGTACGATGACTTCAATTTCTTGTAAATCATTAAAATGAGTGCCAATTCTAATTGAAACACGACTAGGAGTGTAGCTTTCATCTAATTTATAGTCTGTATAAAAATAAATATCACTTATAGTAGTTTTCCTTTGAAATTGTATATTAATTAGATGTGGCAGTTGTCCATCGGATTGCCAGTATGTGTCTTTGCGGTCATCTCGTAATTGATCGACTCCGAAACCTAGAAGAACGGTTTTTTTAAGAAAATAAGTTTGTCGTATTTATTTACCTGGTTTGCAAGAAGAAAGACTCCATATAGCTTGAGATCCTACTTCACGAACATTTCCACTGCGTTCATGTTTTATAGGATCTACATCATTAGATGACTTTGCAGACATTGTAATTATATTATTTTGCTATTACTGGATTATTTATTTATCATTTTTGAACAAGAAATAAACAGGACTTTTCTAGGTTAGGAATAACGTCACTTTTTGAAATATTTAAAATTCCCTTTTTTTCAATCCGTAATAGTTCCGGATTTATGGTAAGATGTCGCTAAATGTAAAGAATTTAATTTAAATTTAATTACGCATCCAGCGCCACCTATTTATGCGTAACTGTGATGAAAACTAACTAGTTTTTTATTTTAAAAACCGTTTTAATTTGAGAATACAAATGTAAAATTCCAAGAAATCATATAAAAAGAATATAAAAATAAACAAAACTTGAAAACATTTATTAAAAATTGCCATAAAATTGATTATTCAACTATAATTTTAAATGAACAGGAGATCTTATTTATAGACGATAAAATATGTAATATTAAAATTCGTTATTTTTCATGTTATACCATAATTGAAATATATTCTCTTTATCCTCATTTATCGATTTATCAACTCGTGGTGATTCACCACACAACCCCTTGTATTTCACGTTTTGCTTGAGCCCTTTGGGACATTTTGAGCACGGCTTACCAGCTTCATACATCGGTAAGCCAATATAATTTCCACCCGGTCCATAATTACAAACAAACACAATATTATACCACATCTTCGTACTGGATGTATTTGTTGAATAAAATGTTGCTGCACATCCAATATCCGTTGAATCGGCCCACAACATTTGTGTGTAATGACCAATTTTTAATTTGGGACCTCTGCATCATTACCAGCAATTAAAATACAATAAAATAAGGATAATTACTAGCTGTAAATAATACCTGTCTTGCGTGTCCTTCACCCATTCATTCTTGTAAAGTTCAACTTCGTTGTACCACAACAATATTAACTCTTTAATTGCTTTAACTTTATCTATTTCCGGTATTGAACTGTTGATGTAGCCCAAATTTTGACCAACGTGCTCAAATTCACCTACAAACGGCGGAATTAGGAGTAATTTATTAAATTTTCGACAATTTACCAGTTCTTCGGCAGTTATCGTGCAACAAGGGACGCCCATTGCAAGTATTGGCCCAACATTGGGCTATATATTCTAGTTCTTTGTTATATTTCTGGAAAAATTCATAATTACTCCAATAGTTGTAAAGCTGTTAGGGAAAATTACCAACCATTGCGTGCATATTTGCTGCAGGCGGTTGCAGTCCTCTGGTTTCATTTCCTAATGCCACTTTATTTCTTAAATAATTATGAATATCTACAATGTATTGGCGATCAGCGTTAGTAAACTCGATCATCTTGAAATTTGGCCCACATTTTTCACCAGCCCCGCACTCCTTCAATTCAATTGACTTAAATTTACGGAATTTGAATAAAAAATGCAACTTGCCTTATTTTGTCGACTGCACGCTGTATGGGTAAACGATTTAATTACATAATCGCACGATAAATGGCAATACTTGTTTTGTAGACAAATTACAGTAGCAAAACTAATAGAAATTACAAGTAATTTATCAAACATAGTGGGTGTTTACACAACAACGGTGAAGATAAATATGAGGTGGAGAAAAATTTGCGATATTGTATATATGTAAAAGGATTCTAAAAATGCTATTGTTCATATTAATCATAAAGCAAAAAAATTATATACTTTAAACGTGAGGCATCAAATTTAACGTGCCAGCAATCATAATAAACAATATATTATAATGTACAATTTGTACACGAGTATCACGTACAACCTCATACAAAATTACATAATTGTAATAAAACAGTACAAGGAATCGTACAATAACAATGATTACAGATTATTCTGATTGCGCAGATAAGTAATTAGGGTCGGGAATGATTTACTTCCTAGTTTGGACCCCGAACTCAAACAAATCTAATTAATGTTTTAACGGAATTACGTTAAACTTCTTACGTATATTGTACATGCATTAATTATGTTTAAACATATAAAAATTACACAAAAGAATTTATTACTCAAAAATAAATTTCCTTAATCGATATAATGTAATTAAACATAGAACGTGATGTAAGAAATATGCTAATAAAAAAGATTTAAAACAACAAGGTCGGATGTTGTAGCCTTTCACTATAAAAATTTAATTTGAAAACATTGTGTTTACATTATATGAAGATAACATCTTTACCTGTTCGCCGAGTCAAATAAAAAACATTTAAAATTGGTTTTAGCAAACTTTAATGGAAACAAATAACAAGTATTTTAAAAATTCACCTGCTGTCTGAAATGCTTTTGCAGTTTATTGTTTTTCACACCAAGTTTCATGTTATAATGGGCTTGCATTCGTTTCAAATAGTGAATATCTCTTGCTTTCCTGCAATACAATGAAAATATTTGTACAATTCAAATGTATACGGTTTGTAATAATTATACCTTGCAGCAATTTCTTGTTGCGTTGCTGTCCAACCCAAAGATCTGTATTGTGCCAAGACTTTATGCAGTTTTCTTGCATTCTTTTGCGGTACAACAGCATTGGAACGAACGCTTTGTCTGTAATATCGCATTAAACTTCTGTGGCCCACACTGATTCCGGATGGCAGAACCAACTGATAGTCGGAAGACTCCAATTCGGGCACTTCAACCTAAATGGAAATATTCTAAATAATCTAAACGGAATTTTAATATTTTTTGTTTACTTCTTCGTCGGCATTTTCGTCATTTGCATCTGGATACGAGGCTGAATAATCGTAAAAATCGGCGTACTCTGCCAAGGCAACACCTTCATGCAGCATTCTGCAGTGCCCTTTGTCTGTCATGTGACTTTTTGCGGCCTCTGCTGAGTGAAATGTCCGCCCTTTATCATTGCACCATAAACACATGAAACCATCGCAGATTTTCTCGCCTAAATAACGTAACAAACCTTTCAAATCGGTGCAGTATTCAATATCCGGTATAAAAAATGAATGTACAATGGTCATATGTTCTAAATTTTTGATAAAATTTCTTGTTTTGTGTGAACAGAACAAACATTCGTTGTTATCAATTGGATTCTCTATATCGTCGTCCCATTCATCTGAATCCACCTCTTCAATGTCGGACTCTTCTTCAATTTCCATTCTATTGTTAGGTTTTCTGGACGATTCTTTGACGACGTCGTCGTCGGGAGCATTTTTTTCATTATCTTTATGTCTTTTTGAATTCAGATGATTATCAAATGCTTTTTGATTTCCAAACGACTTCCCACAAATTCGACAGTACGTTCTTGTGTCTCGTTTCATCACTGCATCAGCGATTCTTTGATTCAAAACTCTACGTTGAAATTCTTCTGATGTTACAGAAGGCAATTCAGCAACTTTCCTTTTCAAATTATAACGATGCCAGTCGGTCTTGTAGTGCAACCTTTGAGTGTCTGCATCCTTAAATGCAACTCTACAAGTAATGCACGTAAACCCATCGTTTGGTATTTGCATGGTAAATTTAAAAGAATATTTCACGAACTTGCACAATGATGGATAATTCTAACCTTTAATTTTTTTACAGGTCTAGGGATTTTCGTATGTTGCAGTTTTATCAGAAGTGATGCAAAGTGATTCGAAGTGATCCAAAGTGAGTGTCAATTTCATGCTGACATTTAACGTGGCCGTGAAATATTTTTTAAAGAAAATATTTTCCTATTAGACAAATAAGACAAGTTTTTTATTTATAATGAACTGTGATAAATGAAAATTATTTTGCTGCATCCATTTAAATAATTGTAGCCGTCATTTACGGTAATTTCATTATTACGAGTATTTTGCTTAATAGAATTAAAACACCAATAACAAGTTGAATTATTTTTAATATCGATCTTTTTACTAATTTTTATGCAGAAATGGCTTTGAAAAAAGTTAAGGGTAATATAGAACGTATGTTCGACAAGAATTTAACTGATTTAGTACGAGGTATAAGAAACAACAAGGAAAATGAGGTAAACATGTTTTTGAGGTTATCCAATCTCGTATTTATAAATAATAAAATTATTTAAAGGCTAAATATATATCACAATGTATGGAAGACATCAAACAAGAACTTAGACAGGATAATTTGGCTGTAAAGAGTAATGCAATCGCTAAACTAACATACGTGAGCAAATTGTACAAATTTTATTTGAATCGCGTTAATCTTTGCGTACTTTTAGTTACAAATGCTGGGCTACGATATATCTTGGGCCGGCTTTAATATAATTGAAGTTATGAGTTCAAATAAATTTACTTTAAAACGAATAGGGTACCTGGCTGCAAGTCAATCATTTCACTGTGATTCAGAGGTTTTTCCACAACATTATTTTAAAATTGTCCACAAATTTATATACTATTTTTTTTAGTTATTAATGTTAACGACAAATATGATACGAAAAGAACTAAACTCACAAAATCAATATGAATCTGGATTAGCTTTAACATCACTTAGTTGTTATATTAGTACTGATTTAGCTCGCGATTTATCCAACGATATTCTTACATTGGTATTTTATACAATTTTATATTTTGTTTTTTTATATAAACAACATTTATTATACAGCTTAGTTCTACGAAACCGTATATTCGTAAAAAAGCGGTTCTAATGATGTACAAAGTGTTTTTAAAATATCCGGAAGCATTACGGCCAGCGTTTCCACGTTTAAAAGAAAAACTAGAAGATCCAGATCCAGGTGTTCAATCGGCAGCCGTAAATGTTGTATGCGAATTAGCTCGAAAAAATCCAAAAAACTATTTAAGTTTAGCTCCTGTCTTTTTTAAACTAATGACAACAAGCACGAACAATTGGATGCTAATTAAAATTATTAAATTGGTAAGTCGTTTTATCCATAAACTATTTTATTATTGTTTATTTATACGGAATAATTATGTATAGTTTTCTCATTTTACGATGGTGGATTATAGAATTGGTCGAAAATTGACAAATCCACTCGTAAATATAATTGCAAGGTAGAAAAATACCATGTTTCTAATTTCTGTCTCAATTCTATGTGCACACCAGATTTTGTGTGGTACTCACTGCGTGGTTGGCAACAAAATTCCGTGTTACTGATTGTCAATCAAATTTTGAAATTCGATGACAGTTTATATTTTCAATTAAATTTAAATACACAATGTATAATACAAATTCACTAAAAATTGGTTATAACAACATTGTACTAATAATAAAATATCCATTAAATGTATATTTAAGAAAATATATCTTCGAAACACATCTAGGAAAAATTTGACAACTATTTTAGGTTATAGAAAATATCCACTAAAATTCTTCTTCTCTCAGTATTGCAAACCATGTAACGGAAAATTATTCTAAAATTTCAAATCTGGTGTGCACATAGAATTGAGACAGATATTAATAATTTTCAAATATATTTATATTTTGATCAGCGAATATGTTTTTATTTTAAACCATATAATTTAATAATTCTAATTCTGATTTTATGTGATGCTTATGATGATTTTGGTTTTTAGTTTGGCGCTCTTACTCCTTTAGAACCTAGGCTAGGTAAAAAATTAATAGAACCTTTAACAAATTTAATTCACAGGTATATTCAGATTTATTTAAAAAAAAAAAATGTTTTTACAAATTTTATTTATTCAGTACGTCCGCAATGAGTTTACTATACGAATGTATAAATACAGTAATAGCAGTTTTAATAAGTATATCATCTGGAATGCCTAATCATGCAGCCAGCATTCAATTATGTGTTCAAAAATTACGAATATTAATAGAAGACTCCGATCAAAATTGTAAGATAAAATCTGTCTCAATTCTATGTGCACACCAGATTTTGTGTGGTACTCACTGCGTGGTTGGCAACAAAATTCCGTGTTACCGATTGTCAATCAAATTTTGAAATAGATGACAGTTTATATTTTCAATTAAATTTAAATACACAATGTATAATACAAATTCACTAAAAATTGGTTATAACAACATTGTACTAATAATAAAATATCCATTAAATGTATATTTAAGAAAATATATCTTCGAAACACATCTATGAAAAATTTGACAACTATTTTAGGTTATAGAAAATATCCACTAAAATTCTTCTTCTCTCAGTATTGCAAACCATGTAACGGAAAATTATTCTAAAATTTCAAATCTGGTGTGCACATAGAATTGAGACAGTTATTAATTCCATTTAAGTGTGTTCGTAATTTTAACAAATTTTATTACGTATTTTAGTAAAATATTTGGGCCTGTTAGCAATGTCAAAAATATTAAAAACTCATCCAAAGAGTGTACAAGCCCACAAAGATTTAATTTTACAATGTTTAGAAGATAAAGATGAATCGATACGATTAAGGGCATTAGATTTATTGTACGGTATGGTATCGAAAAAGAATTTAATGGAAATTGTGAAAAAACTAATGGTACACATGGATAAGGCCGAGGGCACTGTTTATCGTGATGAACTTTTAAGTAAAATCATATTGATATGTTCGCAAAATAATTATCAATTTATAACAAATTTCGAATGGTATATAACTGTGTTAGTCGAATTGGCACAAATGGAATTCGGTTCAAAACAGGGCCACGTTATTGGGGCACAATTAATGGACGTTTGTATTCGTGTACAAGCAATACGGCCATTTGCTGTTGAAGAAATGAGCCAATTATTGGATATATATACATCTACATCGCAATTTACAATAATGCAAGAAGTTTTATATGCTGCTGCTTGGTTATGTGGTGAATTTGCGAGGTTTGTTAATTTATTTATTTGGTAAATATGCATTTTACGGACACCAAACCGATTTTGATGAAATTTTCAGAATAGACGTATTTTTATGTGTAGATTCCGAAAATCCAAACCAAATTTGGGGCAAAAGCCCCGTTTTCGAGATATTCCTTCTTGAACTGTCAAAAATGCCTTCTATATTTTATACTTTTCTACCTTTTTTTTACAATATTTTCAGAGTTTTCGTTACAATTGAAATAAAACTTAATTTTAACACTTTTATTCTTTCTTAATTTGATTTAAAAACGAATATTTTAACGTATTTTTTATTTTTTATTTAAAGTACTTACAGCGGTAAGTCAAATCTAAAGCTAACTGTCAAATCAAATACAAATATAATACAGGTACCTACTTATTGGATAAATATATCTAAAAAAATATTAAAAAATATAAAAAAGAAGGAACATTCAGTGATTAAATGTTGTTTATTATTAAAATGTATTAGTTTATATACACTTGAGTGTTATAAAAGAAGGAAAAACAGTGTAAAAGAAGAAAAAACCGGTTTCATATAACCTCAATTTTGACAGTTTAAGAAGGAATATCTCGAAAACGGGGCTTTTGCCCCAAATTTGGTTTTCAGTTTCGTAATCTATGGCCAAAAATACGTCTATTCTGAAAATTTCATCAAAATCGGTTTGGTGTCCGTAAAATGCATATTTACCGTTTTTATACAAATAATATTTAAGATTACATTTTTTCTAAAAGGATGTGGACTCGTCGTTATTGCCAACAATTTCATTTCCTGCATTTGCAACCCATGAAGACTTGTTATACAACGAAGTAAAAAGTAATATTATTGGAAAATTAAAAGGGAATTATGGTTTTAAACGATTTATTAGAGATGGATATAAAACTGTTGTAGAAAATAATACGAAACGGTTCTATGATAAAGGTGAAATAAAGAATTTTGAAAATATAGAATGTGAATGGCCGTTATTTTACATATTTATGATTATCGATGGTGTTTTCAA
>SSSI01004045.1:0-15517 GCA_004796505.1 Oryzaephilus surinamensis | reverse complement strand
CACCATCAAAATTACCAATTGACTTTGACAAATCCGGTAATACATGAAACGCTGGTTCCACTGGATTCGTATTCACAGTTGGACCATTTCCACTAGTTATTTTATCCAACAACTTCATCATCATTTCATCTCGACGTTGGTTTTCAACCATCATTGCATTAAATATTCGTTGCATATTATACATTTCCATATTATCCTTCAAATTCACTTGATCACTTCTAACATTTGTCATATCATTTCCCTCTAAACTGTGATGATCACCATCACCATCTTCATCAACGTAGATATTATCAACTTCTCTATTTTCAGTCATTCTGTTTCTCAGGTAACCAAAACAAAATTATTTATTTTCCGTCACTTCGTTTGACATATAACCGAATAAAATTATTTTCTGAATTATCTTCAATATTCTTTTCAATAATATCCCACTTCTGATATTTGTTAGATATTTTTAATCTTCAATATCTAAATAAAACACTTCTTTCCAAATACTCAACAAATACTTTATTAGGAAATCACCTCTACGACTCACAACGTGCCTCCGCACACAATTATTCTCTCTCTCTCTCGCTCTCTCTCTCTCTCTCTCTCTCTCTCTCTCTCTCTCTCTCTCTCTCTCTCTCTATCAACAACAACCTAGCAACTTCATTTTACTAAAATTTCCTAACACATATGTATAGAATAGTATTTCGCGATGCTCGTATCGCTGTTTACATAGCCTTTATTATCGTTTATCAACATAAACGCACCTTTAGGCTTTGGAACTACCTTGCGGAAGTGGTGCTGTTGCCCAAGTAGCCCCTAACTGGAGATGATGTAAGGATATTTGTTTTTTAGATACACATCTTCATAAGTGCAGGTAATGTCATAGATAATAAATTTTTTCTATAAACACAGTACGTGATGTTTACTCATTGGTCCATTAACTAAGCTCACTACGAAACTCAAAACGAACGAAGTGTAAAAATAATACAGTTTCACTTTATACGCATACTTATATAGCAAAAAACTCTAGAATGTAATAATTATATACATTAAAGTTTGGGAGGTGAATGTTTATGACCCAACAATCATATTCCACAGTGCGGGATGTAACTATTTTACGCATTAGGGCGTCAAATACAAGTTCATACACACATACAAAAAAATTTATTTCACCATAACTACAACTGTCAACAGCTTAGAAAAACTTGGCCTATATGCGTACTCGTTGTTTTTGTAGAGGGAGAAGCCATGGATAACGCGGTGATTTTAAAAAAGTCATTGGTATGACTTTAAACAACTTAGGGGTAAGTATTCAATAAGCAAATGCATTATAGAATGCATCTTCAGACTGTTACGCACATGGTACTGCATTTGTGACTGTGAATTCCCGTAATGTGACGAATATTATTGTTTATGATTAGGACGTAAAGCTGTTTTTACTGTCCCGGACGATTGTTTGTCTCGACCTAAAAATAAGTCATATGACGGCCCTTGAGATAAAAATGATTATTATACATATCACTCATCAATAAATAGTACAGATTTATTTTATTAATATTAATATACAAAATTTATTAATATTATTAATATTTATTAAAAATTGGTTAAATGTCAATTCAAATCGTCAATTGTCAACGACCGAAATAATTTAAATTTCATATTGTCTTATAATGTTGGTAAAGTTGGATCGGTGAATGTTTGTCGTTACGTCATATATAGTCGAATACATCGCCGACGTACTGGAAGACGTACGTTTCTCTGATACTAAATGATACGTAGGTAAAAAGAAAACGACATAAATTAAAATGTCGATTTTGTATTCGACTATATATGACGTAAGTAAGTAACGACAAACTTTCACCGATCCGACTTTAGTGTATGCAGTACATAAAAAAATTTAATATGCTTAATTTTATTTATACATTACGTACTTGTATTTTCAAGGATGCACTTAAATACTGAATAATTTTATAAACGATATTCTTAATTATTGTGGACAGAAGGATTGCTTTTTAAAATTTATTAATATTAGAATTCTAAATATTAAAAAAATTGTACTTAAACTCATTTATTAATAATAATAAACTTAGGATAATTAACACTGAGTCAAATCATAATTTTTTTTAAATCTGCTATCTGCTTTGTAACATTTTCGCATACCTCTTTTAAAAAAATTTTAATATGCATTAAAATCGAGATTAAAATATACACCTAAGTACATGGTTGTTAAACAAAAATGTACGAATGAAATATGAATTTTTTCTTCATCATGAAACTCTACCGTACTAATTAAATTGTATTAAAGTGGGTAAAAACCTACATTTTAATTAGATGCTATAAAATGGGAACTGAAAAATACTTAAAAAAAAAACTTATGATTAAAGAGAGCATCCTTTACATTTGGGATGTTAATGGCTGTATTATAAAAGTGTTTCACTAAATAGTTTAGTCAATCCATTACACATAAATAGAATAAAACAAACCGTATTTTTTGACCATATAGATTTTAGCTTTAAATATATTAAATACGTAAATCAGTTTGTGATTATGCAAAATTATATGTTTATTAAAATGAAAAGTACAATTTTAATTTTATTGTATTCTAAATGTTAGAAAGGTTTTATTGAAAATAACGTAATAATTACCTACATTGAAGTTGATGTTTTCGAAAAGTGATTTAAACAAACTTTCGACATTAAATGGATGTAACATCAAAGATCACTTTCGTTTCTTTATACACTTATGAACGTGATTACGAAGTAAAGACTCTATTTTGTTGATCTTCATATTGGAAAACTTTCATTATTGGGAAACGTATTCGCTTTATAGCCGTCTAAATTCTATAGATTTAATGAAAAAAATTAAAAATTTTTCCTTATTTGATATTTGAAAAATCTTCATTCAAACCACATACTTAAAACCATAAGAGATATTTTAACCATCTGTTTTATTAGAAAAAGCTTTTTGTCGTTGCAAACATAATTGGTAGAAAAATAAAATTTTGAACTATACCTAACAGCAACAGCACTATATAAGAGCTTTTCAACGAAATAGAATATTAGTCATATTTGTATACAAAATATTTTGATATTAGTTAGTAATCTTGGTCAACTTCAATCATTTATACATTTGTTAATTTAAATAGCATGCCTTACGTCTTTTAAACCCCTTAGAATGAGAATTTAATTTCCAATTGGTTGATGAGAAAAATTTTAAGTTATTTACAGATTTTAAGAATTTATTTGAATGTGCCATTTACATACTCGTATATCAAACATAGCGACGTTTGTTAGCGTTCGTTTTACTTTAGGTATTCTTGGTTATATTTTAGAAAATCTTACTTCGAAGTTCGAAGATATACAGCAACAATTCAATTAAACTAAAAAACAAAAATAATCATAAAAAATATTTAAATAAATACATAATAAACAATAATAACAAACAACACCTACTAATCTACAATATGTTCGAAAACATTGCCATTCACTTCCAAGCATTTCTGTATACGCTTTACAAGTGAATGGCGAGTCGCTCTTTGGATTTGATGCGGTTACAAAGATCTAAACGCATTTTTAATCCATTCCACCATGTCTCTTTGGTAGTAACGGCTTCAAAATAAACTTTATCCTTTACAAACCTCCAAATGAAGTAATCTAAGGGTGTAAGATCGGGAGACCGTGGACCATGTCTCTTAAAAATTTTGGATTTTCTTGAATTTTTATTAAAATGAATTCATAAAACTCTATTGATACTATTTGATCTTTGTTCTGTAAATTTTGGACTTGTTAATAGTGGAATGGGTGCCCATTATGTGTGTGCAATCTTCTAAAAATGGATCCTTCAGAAATATTTAAATTTTTCTTGGTCAACTGTGTTTGTAGTTCCTCATCTCCGAGCTGATCTTCTGGTAGTATCAGCATATCTACCTATAGGTTGGCAGCTGATGTTAATCTCAATTCAGTACAGTGCATCAGTGCACGCATTATGCACGTGCAGTGCATTATCTTTTCGGGCAGTGAGTTCGATGTCGGTGGTGAATTGTCCAATGAAATCTATATGGTGTAATTGTCTTGGAGAACACTTCTCTGGCTTCTGCTTGAACGCAAACGTTAGAGGTTTGTGATCGGTAAACAGTGTAAATCCTCTTCGTTCGACTATATGTTTGAAGTGCCTAATGGAAGTGTATTTTGCCAATGACTCTCAATCGTACGAACTATCGCGATATAGTTTCAGCAGACTATAATTGTCTTGAAAAATATGATAGTGGTTGCCAACTACCGTCGTCCAGTTGTTGCCAATACTGAAGTTCGAAGAATTAGTACAAATAGCTAATTGTGCACATGTCTGAGGATGAGCTAATAATAATGCATCCGCTAAGAGTTTCTTCGATTCTTCGAAGGGGTTTCTGATTAGATGTTCCATTCTGCTTTTCCTTTCTCGTTTCCATTTAACATGTGGTTTAAGAGAGCTTGTATTGTCGCTGAGTTGGCTATGAATCGGCAACAAAAATTTAGCATACCAAATAATTCAAACATAAAACTGCATGGACTGTTAGATTTTCTCACGTTTTTCCCGAATTTCTGGTTAACTCGATCTGCTGCGTTCATTGTCGACTCGCACTTTTGACACTTCTCTGTGGTTCACCGGCTGCGTTAGGTCCACTAGGCTGTATTTATTGCTGTATACTGACGAGCATTTGTTTTAGTTGGAACAAGTACACTGACTCTTTAGTGGTGGCTGACCGATCTTCGGGCATTATTTCCCTCGATAACCTCGATCAGCACCTTGCCTCATTCTGTCGGCTATATCTGCTAATTCCGTCTTTCTTTATCGCGAAACCGCTTATCGCTATATTTTTATTGTGGTTTGAATAAATAAATGCTTTGAAACATCTATAAAAAGCACCATTACCATTTCTGTCGCTATTTTTAGTTATGGAATTGTATTTTGTCATCAATTTAGTTATTTATTATTTTAGATTTGTGATGCACATACAAATGTTTCAAATAGTAGGTTTAATATAGTTCGCTTTAGCGAACTTAAAACAACGATAAAAAAATTTTACCTTTATATGTTTTGAATTTAACGCTTAAATCTTCGGAGGACCATTGAAAAATCATTAATGCCTTTAGCTGCAAGTGACTCTAGACTCCCTGAGTATAGTCTCAATTATAGATAACAATCAAATGTACTTAACTGTGTCTTAATATCATAAGGTTTCAGAGATGAGAAATTTATAAATATTTTGATAAACATAGATATTTTAAATGGTATAATACGTATGTATGTACTTACATATATGTATGTGTACTAACTATACAATCTACCATGTAATTAAGATACATATATTAATTGTCTTTTCTCATAGACATTATCAGATACATGATGTTAGGCGAAATGGGTTACTTTCTAATTAGCACAATTAATTAGTAAACTTGCCGTTATCCCAAATTCTGTTTGTCTGTGTCACTAGAGTGGACTTTAGAAACAATGAAACTACATTCATAACAAAGCTAAATCATCCAAGTGTTCTTGGATAATATATTGATTATACGAATTTATTGTAGAACATTTCTCTTGTGGGAATTTATACATATAATGATGAAACTTGGTTATAAAAATGTTAGTTTACAAGTTTCGCCACCGAAATTCTATACTGTCAGCTTGTGATAATGATGTACAGGACGATTTATAAGAACACAACTATAGATACGAATTTAATTAATTTTTTTATGCTTTTTACAACATTAAATATTGACTACATTTGTAATTATTTTTTTCTTTATTTTGGAAATTTCTAAAAATGTGAGACTTGTACGTAGGTCTTTACTTGTTTGCGTGTACTGTCAAAAATCATATCCGCACGTGAGTGCACATAAGGATTTACGTTTTTCTGTGATAAAACTTTAAAAAAAATACCCAAAATTTAGGAATGTCTTTATACAGTTTTCCAAGAAATTGCTGCCAGTTTGACAATTTTTTGCTTCGGATACCTACACAGAACTGTATGTAAATTCCTATTCAAAATACGAAAAACATAATTCTACGTACAATAACAAGGCATACTCGTAAATATCTAGATATAAAAAATCGAAACCCGTTGTTCTAAAATAGGTGAATTTTACTAAAAATTCCCTTTAGTATTTTCCATTGTCATGAACCATTTAAAAATTCTAACCAATATTTCATACATAATTTGGGAAAAATAAAATCCCAGTTGAAATTACCAGTCGATATTAGGTAAATTTATTGTCGATATTCAGTTTGCATGGTTAGCGGTATTTGCTTAATGACATTAAATGGTCTATTGTGTTCCAAACGTTTTAAATACTGTTGGTCTGTTGGTGACCGCATATTCAATAGACATAAGCCCATTTCCAATCATCTGTACATAGAACCTCGAAGCTATTTTAGAGTGGTATTCATTTGCTTAAAATTGAAATTTATATTGTATGTAAACGGATCTTAAATAACGTACATAATTATGATAAATGAAGGACTAAAACTTAATTTACCAAAATATCGTGTTCGCATGTTTTATTTATATTATTTTATATTTTATCAAACCTTTGAGTTAAGTCGCTTTCTACTAAAAGTATCTATATATACTGTTAAAATAAGTAATATACACATAATATACGTCTGTATTATATTATACATATGTAAATGTATCTAGGTAGAGGATTGTGGTAGCTTCCTGGTGGTGAAATTTATGTGTAAGAACTGTATAAATTTGAAACTCTAAGATATTCCATTTGTACGCAAATATTCTCCTATGCAGAATTCTACAAAAAAGAGTAAACCACCGTTTGTGCACCAAAACGTTACTTTCGCTTTTTTCAAGTCCTAGTTTTGGTTCCTATGAAAATGTTACATACGAGTATTTGTATTATTTTGATTATAATTGTGATGTATAATGTGATGTGATGTGTAATTGTGATGTTTAAATTAAATGTTATAACGACTCATTTATGAAATCTGACGTTTAAAGTTCCTATGTGGAGAGTTTGTGCAACAAAAGGACGATTTTATGAAATCCAACGTTACACTTTAAATATGTTAATCTGAATAAATCCGATCTAAAATATCCCAGTTGAAATAGGAACTTAAAAGATGGGGTCCTAAGTCAACCTTCCGGATCTCTCTCGACAGAGTATTAAATTTAAAAGAAGTTCCCTCGTATCGGTTAGTTTCCCTTAAAATGAAAGTCTAGTGGTGATCTTCTTATCAAGACAACACATATAACATTTGTATCTTAAAGTTACTTTACACTAAAATATTTTTTATAATAAATCCTTTTATGAAAGAGAAAAAATGCAATTTCATTGGTTATTAGTACAAATTACCAATGGCAAAAATTACTTCATACTTTATGTGAAAATTTTGTAATAAACAGTTATAATAATGTGTCCGTTATATACTTACCTCTTGGGCAATAAAACATAAATTATTTATTACTTTCTACCGATTAATAGAAGAATAAGCATATTTAGTATTGTAGCAAATGTTTTGAAACAATAAATATGTCCTAAATCGTCAAATTAATTTAAAGGCCGCTTTACACTACGCTAGAAATTGAATAAGAAATTGTACAAGAAACAGAACAACTTTTCAGTAAATTTTTTCCATTGTTTGCTGATTGTTTGAAACATTTATGTTGGACAAACTGTCATTCCTACACAATTTGTTGTTTTAAACTACACAACTATTATTGTCTACAAAATTGTTCCATTTTTTGTTCAAATTCTTCGGTAGTGCAAAACGGCGTTAAGACTGATTGCTTAACGGATTCACAATTGCTTTTTTAATGCACCACTACAAGAATCATCCTTAATTCTAAGAAATTTGTTAGAAGTTAGCCAGCATTCCCTACATTCTATCTTTTTCTGTTTTCTATTCACAATTGTGACATTTACAATCAAACAGGTAGGTATATGGAAAACAGACGGTAGACGACATTAGACGTTATATATTATTATGTGATGTAGCGATTTTCAAATAGACTAAATTTCAAATTATGTAACTGAAATCGAGTTAAAAATTTTAACTCTTAATAAAGGCTAAAAGGATAAAGTATTGATCCTTATAAGCTTATGACCCCGATACGTTGTAGATGACTGAAGATATAGCCATGTTTTTAATAATTTGTCTGTAGAAAAATTTTTCCAAACATACCTAATAATACAAGAATGTAAACGACAATTTTAAGATTTTAATTTTTCTATTTATACATAGTTTATATAGACTTTACTTGTACTAGACAGCTAAAAATAAAGCATTTATTTGTGTAGAACAAAGGAGACGTTTCTGTACTATACACACATATATATCTACTTTTAGCAAAAACACTTTAAATACAAATGACATTCCAAATGGAAATACTTTGCTTACAAGAAGCAGTAGTACGATTCCATAAATACAATATGCTCTCATCTAGATATTCCTCACTAAACAAATAACTCATTTTAAATGACATTACAGTAAAATATAAAACAAGTTCATGCCTGTTTTTCCGATTAGTCAAAATTATAGGTGAAGTAGTGTTAAAGGAGTATGTTTTTCCATTCATACGTAAAGTTCAACTTTAAGAATTAATCTACCTCTAAACTACCACATATTATAGTTAATAGGTACCCTCATATTTAATTAACTTTACAGATACTCTACGGACACTTATGTTAATCAAGTTTTCATATAATATTTATTATAAAATACAACAGGAAATACAAAGTAGATACCTATATAAAAAGCACATGATTAGTAGTTTTATTTGGATGTCTTTTTATTACTCACGATAATCGTATAAGATTAAATGTAGGTATCTAAAATCTAAACTAGAAATGGATTTAAACTATTTTATATCAAAAAATACCAGCTATTGTTTATAAGCCTTTTTTAAAGAGGATTTACCTTGATATAATTTTCTGCATACTGTATATTGTATACAACTGTTGTTCTAATAAAACCTCAAAATCCATTTTGAATGTGTATTCCGAAAGAGTTTAACTTTGATAAACAAAATTTTAATCCTTAGAAACGATTTACTTTTTTGTAACGAAATAACTAAAATGATACTACGTTCAAGCTTTTTTGTAACATGTGTTAAGAGTATGAGGCGCCGTGTGTCAAAATTAAGCATTTTATCAAAAAAATTTTTTATTTTGTAAAATAATTCGTATACCTAGGTACTCATATGAAATAATTTTTCTCTTATGAGAATACTTTTCTGGCAGAGGATAATTTGTTCAATGTGAAGTTTTTCATAATTCATAATTTTTTTAAAATAAATATCGTAAATAAATTGTTTAACGCATGCGCAGTTGCTGTTTTTAAATATTTAAATGTTACATTACTGACTTTTGGGCTTCCTTATAACAGAATACTGATTATTTATAAGAATATTGTTATAAAAATGTTTGATAACAAAATGCAGATTATTTTATAAAATATAATAAATAATCATTTGATAAAATACTTAATTTTGACACAAACGGCGCCTCATATAAGAAAATTATCTAGTGTGCAATATGTATATAGTTTATTAAATCTATCTCCCTTTATAAATAATTGCTATTTATAGCATTTTTATGGCCCAACACATATTACTAACCGTGTATGTTGTTTTTGTCAATATTTTAATACCGCCAATAAATAACGCAGTTCTCCAGAAGCGAATAAAGGAAAAACTTGAAGAAATCGAATAAAGGTTAAATGTGAGCATTTTTTCAAAATGATGGACTAATAATTCTCAACGGTTTAGTGGTAGAAAGGGCATATATAAAATAATAAAGGGTATAGTGGATAAAACGTCGTTTACGTGCATAAAAAACATTAGTAGGGCTAGGCACGTTCTCGTGCTCAGTCTTGATGATGCAAGCAGGGGCATTATATAATGCAACACCACACGTCAAATATACGTATATGAATAAATGGTAACATAGGCCGTAAAACAGTAACCGCGCGTGCAATAACTCAATTTGGAATTTCATTTGTCTAAAAAAGCATAAAATGTTCTGCGTGAGTGGTAGGCAGAATATAATTTGAACGCAGATAGGTCAATATTTATAACATTTGTATATGAAATATATTTGTGTATATGCAGGTACATACATACATATTTTCACATAATCTACTGACTATTATTACTTTTTTCTGCATTAAATCCATAGCTTTATTCTATAACAATGATTTCATACTAATTCACTTCAAAGCTGATTAACTGTTTCATATACTATAAAATTTGTATTTTACTGAATAATTAAACATTTTTGGTAACTTAGTGAAAGTGTCCTCTGAATCTGTCGTTTCTTTAAAAAGGAACCGCAGTTAATTACTGTAAAATATAATACAATTTTGTAAAGCCTCTTCCTCTTCTGACATAAACCAACTCACCACTTTGTTACGCACATTTTATTCATTAGGTGCACACTGAATACATATATACCTACCAGCATACTAAATTCTTTAATAAAATCGTATCTGGCCTTAAATTTGGATTAATTTGAAACATCGTGGTTTGTGAAGAATAATAGTGATCGATATTCATATGGCACATTAAACTACCCCATCCCCTATCAAAATTTGCCGAAGTTGGAATACTCATAAAAAAATGAAAGTGAAAATTGTATTGTTGGTCAAAAAGAATCTTGGGAAATTATAAAAGACAATGATATTCTTTTACAGTTGTAAAATATGAAAACGCCTCTGGTGCAATAAAAGTTATAAATAATTTATGACCTTCTTCTATAGAATAAGTAAATAATAAAAAGGTAGGTGTTAAGAGATGGTAAACAAGTTTAAGGAATCTCTAAAATTTCTAAAAAACCCTCAATTTGTGGAAAGAATTGTTAATTACACTTTGAAGCCACCAAAATGTAAAAGTAGCATTTCTATTCATAAAGGTGACATTTACGACCTCAAAGGAATGCTTATTTATTATTTTTATTGGTCACTTTTGAAATTTAAATAAAATGGGCACAAGAAAATTCGGACAGTTAAATAATATAAAACCTTTTTTAGAAGAAATGAAAAAAGAGCCCAAACTGCAAATTCATCTAAATTCTATGAAATCTATGAAAATAAATATTTTATTTTTCTCTTGTCAAAGGATGAATTGTTTTTGTTAACTCTAAAACGAGAACTTGTTACCTGTTGAACTTGTTATCTGAACAAATCGCTATTTTAGAGACCATTTAATAAAAATTAAATTGAAATATCAATATTCTACATTATTATGATAAAAAGAATCTCTGTCCACAATTCGTCGTAAATCGTCGAGTAAATAAAATATTTTAATGCTATTTATGTTTATGTATAGAAATTTTTTGAATAATGTATGTTTGCATTTTAAATTTTTAAGTTTTACCATAAAGCTTGTTTTTAAATTACTCACAAATGATGCAGTCGAAACTGACTTCATTATGAATAATAATAACGAATTTGCTTACAATATTTACTCATTCAAAAATGAATGCATAATTCCTACTGAACCGAAATTATCTTTTACTGAGAATTCTCAATATAAAAAAATATAGTTGGATTTCAAGGAAATATGTATAACTATTATCTGTAAAATAAGTTTTCCTCTGAGATCTTAAATGTCTTCATAATGAATAGAAAAGACATGCAGGTCATACGAGTATAATGGCTATTTTTGCATTGAGGGTAAGTAAAAAATTAAATAAATAAAAAATGGTTTCCACAAACTAAATACTTCTTATAGTCGAATAAGATAACGTTTAAGCTTGTTTTCCACCATTTAAATATGATGGCTTCTTATATTATATTTTTCTATTGGTTTAAAAAAAGTCATAAAAAACTTATAAGTTTTATTACCCCAGAGGAAAACTTACATTTAACAAAAAATACACACATTATTATGTAAAGCATACCAAAACTAAAAAGGAAAATACTTATACAATAAACATTAAGAAACAACAATAAAAAGAAAAGCGGAAAATTGAAAAACGGGACAATTGATTATAAAGTGAATCAAAATTTCAACTTTTGATGTCTTTGCTTTATTTAGAAACGAATACTTACATTTGTGATGTTATATTATTAAAAACAGAAACTGGAAGACGAAGTCTATAAAAGCTCAGTTTTATTGTTTCATCTTTTAAATACGGAATCGTTTTTCAGGAGGCTTACGACCATATAGCTGCAACCGGAATTTCCAGGGACGTTGTTAACATCTCAAGGAACAACCGACAAAACAAGTATAGAAAACTAAGGAAACGTTGCAAAATCCAAACACACAGCGACAATATCAACCGATTTATCCAGTAAAAAACCCCATCACAAATTTTTCTAAGGTGAACGAAAAACATGAAATACGGAAGAAATACCTTATTAAAAACAATCAAACTTATTTATTCTAGTGAAAAAATGCCTGAATGGAAAATAACAGATTTTATTTGTACTAGAGCCCTAAAATGGTTTATTTAATGTTTTTATAGTCGCTATATGTGTTAATACGATTGTATAGAGATATATTAAGATTTGACTTCAGAAATCGATAGACCGTGTTGAAAAACCCTTAAAATGTTCTTTTCAGATTTTTATCTTCTTTCCATAATTTGTTATTAAAAGTTAAAAATTAATATTCATTTCAAATCTACTATTTTTCACCGCCATCACATCGACTACTACAGCCAATCGGTGATAATCGCGCGAAATATTAGAAAATTACACCGCTGTTAAGATCTTACTGACTGCCGTAAACATAGGCAATATACCAAAGCTGAAAACTACAATTGAAGTTATGTTATAAACAAACTGTCATTACTTTTACAAATTATTTCATATGGCAACATGGTTTGACATGGCAATACACACTACATAGTTAACAAATAAACTCTTTTGATGAATATAAAAGTGATCATGATAAATTACGATATTAGATTAATAAAATTTGCGTTTTAAAATTATTATTTATTTGTGGCACCTTTAAATATACATATATTCAGGAAATAATCGCACTTTTGATTAAAAAAAAGTTTTTTATTATTTCATGAAAATCATGAAATTCAATGTGGCAAACGCGTTCCCTCATCTGTTTTGTAACTTATAAACGTCATAAAGTAATAAGAAAATAACTTAACCTCAAAATTGCTATATGCTCTTATTGCGCATATTTTTGTATATTTACAATAACTATGTGTATTGTAATGAAATTCGTTATTCTATATTTTTATACTGCTCTAATAATCTAATTACTACACCGGTAGAAGTGATTCCCCCTAGCTCAGAAGGTGGTAAGGCGGGGTTCAAAAGTTTACAATACCAAAGGGCGCCAATTCAGTTTTAGGTGTGAAAAAAACTGAACTACCGATAATTGATGGAAAAACTGATAACAGAGAAACTGAATAAGCTATATTTAATGTCAGCAGATTTTATTTATTAAATAAATTCATTATGCTTGTTGTCCAAAACTAAAATTTAACCTTGTGCACTTGGTTTTACAATAAAAAGGTTAAGTTACAAAGATCTTACAAAGTTATGTTATTGTTTAAATTAAAATAATTAATTTGACCAATGACCAATGACCAATTATGTTCGAAATGAAAACCAAGAGTATTTTGATACTATCAAAAGTTGACCATGAATCAAAAAAACAAAACTAAACTAATTTTCTTTCTCTCAATTTTATATTGAAATTCGAAAAGTACTTATCACACCAATTATTGAGTAGGGCTGTTTGGAGGGAGAAGAGTTGGTCAGGTGATCGTCAAAAACAATAGCGTCCAAAATGGCTGCTCTAAACTCGGACTGACGCCAGATACTAATCATCACCAAATAGAAATAATTCAACTAACTAAAACTTCCAATTTGATCAAGAATCCATTATGAAAAAATCCATAACAAAGAAAAAAACCATAGTAAAAAAGCAACTTCCAGCTCGCATTGATTAAGAGGCTATAATAAAATATTCATCACCACGTGCTCCAAAAAAAAATCCACGGCCATAGTCCATCAAAATCGCAAAATAAATATTTGCCTATTGTCAATTTAATACTAGAAATCAAATTTAATCAAAACAAGCCAGAAGTTTAAGAAAATTCGTGTTGGCACTTTATAAACTTTGTGTAACAAAAAAAATCGTTACAGTATAATAATATGTATAAATGTGTATAAATGGACTAAAATCTCTGTTTGGAACATGGTATTTAAGGATAGAATGCCATGCTTTTTGAATTTAAGTCTTTAGTTTTTAGAAGTTGAGTCAACTTTAACTTCTACAGACTTTCATTTAAAGACTGATCAATCAGAACAAAGAAAATTACCTATAAATTGTGATGACAGATAATATTAATTTGCCTGCTGACAGAATTTTAATGTGGTTAGTTTGTTTGACAACGAAAAGATAATAATGTAGGCGTCGAGCTTTTTTAAACAAAAAACAAAAGACTTTAGGCCAAAGGACAATAGACTAAATACCTAGAACTTCCAACTGCATATAGACCCAGCTTTAATGTTTGTGGAGGAGCGGAAATTCAATCCATTATCTAAATTCAGTTGCTCAGCAAGCACACCGACCGGGTCTCTAAATTATCCGTGGTCAAATTGTTCATGGGAATGACCGAATGATGAATATGTCTAACATTCTTTTTTAATTGTTCATTGATTAAATAGCACTTTATTAGTAATAAATAAAATAGTTAAAAGTATTTTTCATTACTTTCATCGTAACTATTATAGGTAATTAATTCCAACTTTATTGCCAACTTAACTTTATGACGACATGACAGATCCTACGACAATGTATAGAAAAGAAACGCCAAGGCTCGCCCAAACTCATGGCTTAATTCAGCAAACTCATGCAAAAATTTAACTTTTCAACACATGCAATAAGTTATACAATATACATATGCTATTTGTCAAAGTTTAACAAATTTAGCTGATAAATAGATAGCTGTGCAATCATTAAAGTTATTAATCTTTAAATATCTACTTACCAATTTTTGAAAATGTCTTATTTTCAATTTCAGAGATTCATTTGTCGAAATAATTTAGAAAATGGTTGAATGCCCTTTAAATTCATTTTATGTAGGTAGTATTAGGAGCAATTGATATACTTTACGTGTATATGTATATGATTTAACATAAACATAAAATAAAATACTCGTATTCTCTTAAAATAAATTAATTATATCACGTATCATAGGTATAGAATTCATAAAATAAAAAATATACATACACATATGTATAATTCGTACGTATAAGCATATTACTATAGCCGCAAATGTTTTTCGTACAACTTTAAAATAATTTCACAACTCAGTGTAATCTTTTGCAATAAACAGGTATGTTTAAAATAAACAATATTCAGGAAACATAATACATACTAAATAATCTAAATATATCGTATAACACGTAAATGTCCAATAAAATTCTATATTTTAGTAGGTAATTTACGTATTTATTTTTGATGGGAGAATCCATATATGTAATACAATAAGTTATATTATTACATATACAAGTATGTGCGGGTATACACATAAAAAACATTTAGTTTTAGTAGGTGCCGAGG
>SSSI01004028.1:0-10296 GCA_004796505.1 Oryzaephilus surinamensis | reverse complement strand
CGTACACTGCAGGGATTCTTGTTTTTCTGTCAATTCAGAGTGCCATAAATATATATAATATTAACTAAAGCTCACAAAAACTCTCAATGTTCTCAACGAACATACATATAGGTATATACAGGGTGTTCCAGAATAACGTGGCAATATTTTGAGGGTTTATTTCTGAGTTCCTACATTTAAAGTTCATATCAATACTTGTGCGAAATCGTTTAGTTTTTGAGATACAGGGTGTTAAAATTATAGGTGTAATTGATTTCGGTGATGTGTTTTTTTTGTAGTTTAATCCTTAATATGCTTTTGTATTACGTTTAATTCACATGTAAGTATTATAAATTAACTTCCAAGATATTTTAAAAACAATTCAGAAATTACTAGTTATATGAAATTCGATTTGTTGACGACACGTGTTAAGTTTTTCGCATTTTTCTCAAAAACGACTCATTTGAAAGAAAAATTTCAAGACACACAAAAGTTTCCTTATTAAATTTCCTATTAAATAAGATATTTTAAATAGTACATTAACTGGCAAAAACAAAAAGTTCCGGGGTGTGTTTTCACCCGCATCATTAAAAAACATAGTTGGGGGCGGTCATTTTCGTTCAAATTTAGCACAAATGTGTGGCTTACTAAATAATATTTTTATGTGAAATTTCATTTTAATATCTCTACTACTTCCTGAAATATTCAAGGAAAACCTTGTTTTTTCATAAAACTTTGTACACCCTGTATCTCAAAAACCAAGCGATTTCGGACGAGATGTTTACACATGAATGTTTTAGTTAAAATGTATACTCATGGAATAACCCCTTAAAATATTGCCACGTATTTCTGGAACCCCCTGTATATATAGCGTTGTTGCATACAGCGGAACAAGAAATGTGTATTTAAAACAATCAAAAAGAAAAAAATTATAAAAGAGACGAGAGAAGACGGTTAATGTAATTATCCTGTTTAGAAACACTAATCGTGTTATGAGATTTACATCTTGCTCACAAGCTTAAAGGTAATTAAATAATACCGTTACACAAGATCAGCTTATGGGTTTAGTTGTTTCACTTTTTTTTTTGGTTTTTGTTTTTTGTTTTTGCGTATAATCTTGGGAATTGAACACAGGAAAAGCATCATAATCGAATTAAAATTGTTGTTTGATTTGAAATTAATTAAAAAAAATTAATTATTGTCGCACGGTGATTAAATGTATTACCTATATATATATTATTTTGAAATGCATTCAAAGCATACTTTGACTCGATTGAACATATATACTGAGTGTTTATAAAAATTTAGTCTAATTACATTTGAACAGTTCTGCTGTATACATAATTGCTCTCTTATAAAATAATAAATAAATAAAGTTAATTAAATTACAACTATCATATCCTGTTATATAAATTAAAATAAGCGCAGGTTGTGTATATGTTAAGATTTTTATTTTTTATTTATTTATTAGTTAACAATAATAAATAAGAGAATTATAAATATATATGTATGTATAGAAAGTTAATTAACTATTTTATTTTTCTAAAGCAATAAATTTTATAGTAATTGAACGTAGGTATAATATACAACATGATGATTATATTCTCTTTGTGTAAAAAAAATATTTTATTATGAATGCAACGATTACAATTTATTATATTAAAACTTCACATTTTAATGAATATATATTTTCAATAATTTAATTTCGTTGTTTATTTATAAAAGATTTATAAAATTGTAATCTAATTGCAATTAATGAAATTACCTATATAATTAATATGATTTGTTTTTACTGTTAATATAAATAAAAAAAAGGTATATTCAATTTACGTAAAGAAAACTAATTAAATTTTAAAAAAAATCAAGGTACTGTATAAACGTTTAAAGTACAAAACAGTTCAAAACACCCTGTATAGACATTATTGGAATACAATGACGTGCAACTGCAACAATTTAAAGAATGAAAATGGGTCCAAACCAAACAGACATTAAAAAAAAAACATTGAAAATGTCTCTGTTCCAAAGATGTTTATTTTTTTGGCCAATTTAATTAAAACATAAAATAAGGCCCAGAGTTGATAGAATAATTCGCACACGTCAAATACTTTTATGTATTATTATTTGAAGAAAGAAGAAAAAACGATGGTATCATGCGGTTTAAGGAAATTATTTTCGTTTTTTTATAAAGGGTTAAAATTTAAATGACGTCAAATTTTAGTATTACTTCCTTGTTATCTGTCTGGTGGCGCGTCATTTGTCTGCCCAATTTTAGATTATAACTTCTTTTTTTGTGACAATTAGCTAAAATGTAGATATATTAGGAAAGGGCCCATTAGAAAACAATAAAACCGGGGTGGTTTATCTTTGTTCTTTTTTTTAATGGTAAATAATAATTTGTCAGTATTAAATATGAAATATTTATTATATACACGTATTATAGATATATAATTGACTTGGAAAATGTAGTTAAAGCCCATCAATTATTAAACTATTATACCGGATGTTTAAATTTCCGACCTGTCTTAACTTTAAAACAACTTCCGTTATATGTATAAATGTATTATATTGAGGTTATCAAACTGGGCGTGTTTTTAACCCATCAATTCGTTATAATAAAAGCCCATTTTAAAACATTTATGTAATATTTTGTAATAAATAAGACAAGTTAAACCATTTAATTATTTTTTTGTTTCAACAATACATATAATATACATATACATAACAATGTATATAGGGGCATTTAACAATGCAACAATTAACATAAATTATTTCGTTTTTCTACAATTCCATAAAGAATGAAAATATGTTTTTAATTGAATTTGAAAAATGCCACCAACCACCTATTTAATTGTATCGATATTTGGTTCGTGCTGGCGGCGGTTCCAAGTTTTATCTTTTATAACAAGTTGTTAATGTGTAAGGCTTGTTCAAGTCATTCCGATTAATTACAAGACCGGCTCTTGTTGTTTTCTCTTTATCATTTTCGGCTCCAATATAATTTTTTTAAGGTTATTGTGGAATATATATAGGTACATATGATGTATGTGCCATTTTAAAAGCCACATATTCAATTAATCTTTATTACGTATTTTTTTTCGAACAGATATGCAACAAAAAATTATATTATTCATAAATTGAAGCATCTCTTTTACTTAATCTATAAATGAAAAAGTGGTTTCGTCCCAGCTGAACAATTCCAACAAATTAGCACGTATCGTAATGCCCATTATAAAGTTGTTTTCTTCAATTTTAAATTGAATAATAAGGAAAAATATTATGATTGAATTTTCTTATTTATCTAATAATAGTTTAAGCATTATAAAAGAAAACTTTTATTAGAAAAAGTTTGTTTCTTGTATGATTAACACACAAGAATTTCCTTCAATTCAATTTAATCAATTTATAAATAAATTATAAGAAAGTATGTATGTATTACAGAGTTTATATTAAATGCATTTGCAATTCATATAACATATGTAGGTATACATATATTTATTAAATGTCATAAGTGTCATCACTCATATATGAACAATTTATTAAATAAAATGAGAGGTGTATTGGATTGAGCACAAAAGTAGTTAATTTTATTATTAATTGTGGACATGTTTATCTACATGTTTAAATTAACTTACAGTTAATTTGCATCTCTAATGTTGGATTTAAATTAATTTGACGGTAATAATGTAAATGAGGAGGTTGAATGAGAGAGTGAGATGATATGAACAAATGGTAAATACATATTATTATTATTATTATAATTTATAAAATTGCCTTAAGGTAAAAATCTTATCAAAAACTGCAAACAAATGAAAATTAAATTGAAATTGTTTAGTTGTGGATATGGTTGAAGTGCTTTTATATTTATTCCTTTTTGTATTTATTATTATAAAGTTGAGGAGAACAAAATAAAATAAAATATATTTAATCGTCGTCTATATATTATAAATAAAAATACAAAAAAATTGAAATTATTATAAAAGGTTGAAATGTTATTCTTGGAATTTTATATGCATAAGTTGCTGATGGGTTATTTTTGTAATTAAAAACAAAATGTCAACAGGCAAAAAAGTAGATGAGGGCATAAGACTGGTATTATTAAGGCCTTTGTCCACTCTTCTTCTGATAAAGACTCCATTAGTCGGAGTCCTCACCAAGATAGCCTAAGTGCACATATCACAAAGAAAAAAAGCTCAACTTAACAATGTGTGTGTCTCTTGTGCGACATTGTGGCGCACTTTTAAATAAACACTTTTTGAAAAAAATGGCTTTTTATATTATTAAGTAGGTTAAAGTGATAAGAATGGCTAAAGTTTTCCCAAAAAAGAAAAATTTATTAAAAGTTTTGCGTTTCTGCAAGCGACGGACTAAATTAGTTGATGGACAGTTTATCAATTTTATAGCTTTTTAGTGACAGAAAATTAAAAAAAAAATAATATTTCACCGAATTGAGTTCATACTAAAGATCTAATTGCAATTATTTAAAAAAAATCTAAAAAAAAATAAAAATCCTACTTACCCAGGGCCGGAATATAGATAATTATAAACAAACCAAGTAAAACTGATTGAAATTTAAAAAAAAAAACAAAATAACTAAAAACCAAAAAAAGTTCCTTTTTGGAAAAATAAAACAACACCCGTTTTTTAAAGTTTTCTACAATATAAAACATATATCGTATGATAGTAACGTCTAAGGCTACTACCTGAATGCAACTGTTGTCTGTTTAATACAAGAATCGTTTTACCTGTACAGTTTTAATCAACAACAACCAATAACAGAACAAGGTATGAACTTGGATGAAAGCTTTTAATCCAATCGGCGTCAAGAGGCGTCCACAATTTGTACGATTAAAATAATGGAAACGTAAAACATATTATGAAAATACAATTATGGTAGCTAATTATTTGTATAAACATTCACTAATTGCCTTCAATTTTTATATACAAGGTATTTTTCAGCTGTTTATAATAACTAAATGGCAATTCAGAGTGTAAGAATATTTCCATTTTTTTTTTTTGCTTATTTTTATACCAATAAAAATCGTTCAACAATTTATCTTCGTTACAATTTTATTGTATTATTTGAAAATAAAAAATAAATGGTTATTGAAAAGCAGTTTAATGACTTTGTAGAGAGATGAATTATTGTGCACCAGTTAAATAGATAATATTACAATTTCATGGTACATATTATAGGAGCTTTTGAGTTAAGAGTGGATCTCTTTTACTTATTATTATTATTGTGTTTAAGTTTAGTATAAACATTTGTGTAAAGAGTTTTTCCATCCATTCGGATGCTGTGTGATGATGGAATACATTTTTGGGTATGATTGAAACAGCGGGCAGTCTTTTAGTTATACATATAGGTATGTATTATTTAGAAATGAGCTTTCGCTACTGTTTCCATCATGCATTTTCTTTTAAGCTCAACATCATCATGATAAAGAGTAAAATAGCTATTACATACACATTATAAAACTGTTTACATAAGATAATGACTGATGGGTTATTTATTTTCAAATCTCATTTAGCGTGAAATTAAATTTAAAATGTTTTTGATAAGTTATATGTACAGGGTGGCCCCGAACTTTTTTCAAAACTAATTTTAGAATTTTCCTTTAAACTCTTTATTGTACCTACATGTATATACCTAAATAGAAGAAGAAGCAGAAAGGAAAATTGCATTTTTGCGTTAATAATAATAATAATATTTAAACATTTATAATAATTATATATATTGTTTTATTTCCGACAATAACACAACTAATGATGTTAATATAAAAGCTATTATATTGGTGTGTGTTGTAACATTCGGCCTAGTCATTTGTTTAATAAATGAAGACCATATCGGAGATGTTATCTTAAAACTACTGACACGAAAAATGCTCGTTTAGAAAATATTATTACATTATTTTTTTCCTACTACTAAATATGGCTACCGTATAAAATGCATCATTACAATAATTTATATTATTATTCTTATATAATTGATTTAAGTTTTTTTTCTTTTTTTAATTTTTTCTCTATAGAAAATTCGATTAATATTGGTTTTCATGTCAAAAGCTTTCAAACATTTAAATATATGTATAATATAAAGCTTGAAATATTGATCTAACATTAGTTTTGTTAAATAACATAAATAATTTCGTCACACAATTATATTCTTTTGTAAATATAAAATAACAATAATGTGTAACAGAAAATATTGAAAATAACAATAACACAATAGTAAATTTAATAAAAATATATACAAAAAGGTAAATTTTTATTCAATGATGTTTATATTTTATTATTTTTGTGGTTAATTTTTGTTATAATTATAATAATTGTCTTAATCTTTCATGTCAGTTTAATTGTGCTCATCATCTTTTTCATTTTTTTTTGTTTTTGTCGCTTTATGTACCCGTTTAATTGTATATTATTTAAATAATACATTTTTTTCTATTATTATGCTTGATGAATATATAATTAAACTGCTGTGCTTTCGATAATTATGTCTTTTTTTTTGTTTTAAAAATTATTGTCGCCTTTGTTTTATTGTTTATCAAAATAATTAATGTGACTTTTGTATTATATATATGTACGTATATTTTTAATATTTAATCATTTTTATGCTCTTGGTGTGCAAAAAATTCAATTAGGCCATTTTTTTAAATAAATAACTAGACTGGAAAATTAACTGCGTTTGTATATTATTTTTAAATAATACTTATTTAGTAATTTTTTGTATAACTTACATAAAACGCAAGACAATTATCACTAAAATATATATTATTATAATGGTTAATTAATATATTTTATAAATAGGAAATGCGTATATATATTTGATAAAATTATAATAGTGACGGAAAAGTATAGAAAAAGTTGTTGTGTGCTTTTTATAAAACATTATTGAATAAAGTTGTTATATTGTTAAATACCCATTTTAAATTGGCTTTTTCATCATTTTATATTGAATTTCTATTTGATTTTCGATGGTTTCAATGATGCTTAGGTCGGTTAATTTAAATTTTTTTTATCATCCTTATTCATTGTTTTAAAACGCTTTAATATAATACCTCTCTGGTTTTCTTTTTGTTTGTATTTATTTTATACAAGACTATTGAATTAAATCTATTTAAAAAGCGGATGTTATAATAGCACGTACGTTACACTTCATTTCACAATCAAAATCACATTTTTTTTAATACCTAATATATAAACAGAAATTATATTAAAAATTCGTCAAGGATTTTCATTATATCAATGGATATTAAATTTAATTTAATATTTTAATACATATATGACTATAAAGAAATGTTATTAACGATCTTGTTAAATTTTCAAAGTGAAAGGCTAACAAAAATATATAATTACTTTAGATATACTCGTATAATACCAGTATTATATAAAAAAATTATTGTAAAATTGATCGTCAAGTGTGAGATGAAGAATTAATAAAAATTGAGTTCAGTCAAAGTTAAGCAACTTAAAAATTTTCTTATTAACAGTTCAAACTTTTCAATTTTTTTTTTTTAATATTATAGATATATAATAAGTTTAATAAGATATAATAATAATAATATGTTGTTTTTCTTTTTTTCGATACGGTCTTTTATGAAAATCGCCTTTACAAAAATGAATTACAAAATTATATATATGTATATGTATGACGACAAAGAAAGAAAAAAGTTAAAGTCATGCTAATGTTATTAGAGTTTTCTTATATACTAAACTATATATATGAGCCCCTTTTGATATTGTTTACAAGACAATATAAAAGTGGAGCCCCAATTGTTTGGGCCATTTTTATTATAATAAAATGTTTGTGTCTACAATAGAAGTGTGTTGAATTTGATTTTCTCTATAAACTATGAAATTATGTTCAAAGTAAAATAAGAACAAAAAATATATAGCTATTATAGGTCTATCTATTATAATAAATAATAATATATGCAAACTGATGGACTGTATATTATTATTGTGTACCTAATATATTTAATAATAAAACAATTTGTCTACATTTAATCAATATTGATTAATAATATAATATGCTATTATATGATAAGTAATTAACTGTTTAAGAATAGGCGGGTATAATATTAAAATTTTATATATTTAACTTGTATAAGTGTATCATAAGTATGTTAAATTCTATATTTTATATTCAATGTTTTTCTTACTGATTTTTTGAATACCTATGGTATATAAGAATTGATCACACTGAAGTTAATAAGAAATAAATCATTTTTTTTGACATAACTAACGAGTAGGTATATGTATAATAGGGAAGAGTTGCCTGCAAAATCGTTGGTCACCTAAATGGTACCGGCTCATTTTTTTTGTTAATCACTTAATATTACGGAGTTTTAAAGTTGAAAATATAGAGTAGGCATGTAGTCAATAATATAGGACACAATTTGTCTTTTTTCAATTAATTTATTTGTAACTTATACTATATAGGAGCCGGAAATTTTCAAGTACCTACCTAAGTATGATGTAAATTTTTACTAATTATTTTGAAGCAAATATCAGTTAAATAGTGTAATTGATTAGTTATATATACTTTATTTTTAGTAAGTTTAAATGTATAATTCCATTAAATCGTTTGGCTAGATAAATAACATATTTGACAGTTCTTTTAATTTCCTAAATCGTACCGCTAGTGAAAATATTATATTGTATAAATATGATAAAATATATATTGAAAATATGATACAATGCATAAGTGCAAATTATTGGGCACATGAAGCGTGTGCAGGAGTATTGAAAGAAGAAAAAATATATAATTGTCTGAAATGTTCTTAATACTTATATATTATGTTCTTATATACTTGTGTATTATTAAATATACAGACTAATAGTAATAACTAGTCTCCAAAATCGTACTTTTACAATGTTTTCTTAAATTAGCCAAATCGCCAAATCTCTTTTTTAGCATTATTTGATACGTAAAATGTGCATTCAAAAGTCTTTTAGAAACATCTAGATATAATTGCATAAAACAATTTTAGTAAAAATATGTGTTATATGTGAGATATACATATAAAAGAATATTTTATAGGTGGATACGATTTTGGCAACTCTCCTCTATACTTTTTTGTGCTTTGGTTTTATTATAAAACGCAAAAGCGTTTACTAATAAATCTAAAGTAAACGCTTTTTCCTATAGGGATATTTTTTCCATACAAGTGGTAGTCTGATTGTCACGTCAAGTTTTGACAGTGCCAACAACAAAGTTGTAGAGATTGTGAATTGAAGTTATTGTAAATGCACTATTTGCAGAATAAGCGCTTAATCACAATTTCCCTACTATAACTTTATTGAGTATCAATAAATGACAAATTACTTATTTAAACTTAATAGACCTGTTTAAAAGGATGGAAGAGATGCGCATAAAATTTGCGAATTTTCGATTGCCTTTGGTTTTTCGAATTGACGTACCTATATGTAAACTTTATTTGATTTCAATTTGAATTATTAGTGCTAAAGACTTCAAATCCCATCTTGGGCGAACGTGACGTCACTAGTAGACAAAGACCGTTTAAACGGGAAAGGTCTATTAACAAATGTAATTAACAGAAAATTTTACACGCCAAAATCTGTTGTTTAAAGGCTCGTCTACACACAGTCTGAAGTCCTTGTTTTTAGTCTTTAGTCCTTGTATTTCAGTCTGAACATGGTATTTGAGGTTAGAATGTCATGCTTTTTGTTCTTTGGTCTCTAGTCTTTACAAGTTGAATCAACTTCAACTTTTACAGACTTCGGACTAAAGATTGACCAATCAGAATACAGATGTCAAAAAATTCAAAAATCAGCTAGTTGACAACTGGCAAAATTTGAATGTGATTGGTTATTTTGATAATGCATAAAGACTCAATGTAGACATCGTACTTTTTTTAAATAAAAGACAAAAGACTTCAGACCAAACGACTACAGACTAAAGACTAAAAACAAGGACTTAAGACTGTGTGTAGAGGAGCCTTTAGGAGTGTTCCGTGTAAATTAAAGTTGTTCCACGAACATCGCCACAAAGTCAAAAACTATCAAGTTAACAGACGTTAATGTTGCCACACGCTTTTTTCAAAATAAAACTTACTGTTTTGAGATTCACGTAATTTTACAAGAATTTTTCAAAAAATATTAACCAAAGCAGAAAAAATTGTACCTCTACCTAATACTTAAAATTTAAGATATATGTATAATAGAATATATTATAGAAAAATGACACTGGTAAGTGGTTTTCCATCATTCCATCATCATGTTATTATTATTATTATTATGGGATGATGTTGTTGATGATGGGAAACCACATTGTGCACGCGTTACTCTTGAGAAACA
>SSSI01004027.1:0-20438 GCA_004796505.1 Oryzaephilus surinamensis | reverse complement strand
GCAGAAGGTAAAATTCTCTAATGAATAAAGATATGGACCATCATATAAAATACAGGAATAATTTAGAATAAAAAACAATATGGAACTTTAGACATACTGGGATATAGACCCAAGTTCCCAAGTATAAGATGAAAGAACAGAACTACAATGTTCTGCCATATAATACAAATTTTAAAACGGCCATAATAAATAAATAAAATCTTTTGCCCTTATACTGAAAAGAATGACGACAATCACAATAGAACAAAAAATTTAACCACCTCCACCTACACATTTTGTGTTGTATAAAGATATTTGGAAGAGCATGTAAAATAAAGGACCTTTGCGAGCCCACCGGAACTGGGATAAATCTGGATTCTGGACCATTAACCCTCAATTGCAGAAAAGTGGATTAAATTTTAGCACGGTGTTAAATATTTAATCCACCCATTTTGACCAATCAGATTCAAGAATTCGCTCATTTAACACCGTGTCAAAATTTAACACCGTGTTATAGTTTTCTGCAATTGGGGGTAAGTGTACGCGGCAGGCAAAACGTTGATGACGACGACCACGACAACGGCGGCCGATGGTGGTGGGGACGGCAATGTAGATAGACGCCGATGGAAATGAAGGTGCTGGTTGTAAATAGTGGTGGTGGAGGTGGTGGTGGCGGCGGCGTCGACGTTTAACGGTAGTATTTTCAAGTTTCGTATATTATATCGAGTTCATGGTGGCAATACTTGTTTTGATGACGTATACGTCGGCATAGTAACGGCGCACAGCACAAGAATGACGTCAGCCGTCTAACAGCAATGGGCGTCGGCACTTACCGATAATTTCTCATTAATATCGAACAAAAATACATTATTCACCAAATAACAATTCAAATAACAGTATATCATATTAAAAGTAATTTATTTATTACACGTTACACTAATGGTATACGTGCATTTATTTAAAAATAAATCAATTTTATAAATATGTATTGATAAATTGTATCAAGTGCGCTCTAAACACAAATTTAAAATTTACCGCTTATTTTTGAATAATGCAACAAGCACATGCGTGTTGTATATTTAAATTTATGACCGTTTTTTATTTTCTAACCTAAAATGTCAATGAACAATTTTAAAAAATTAATTGTGTAATTTAATGTAAATAAAAATGAGCCAACGTTTAAAATCAAGCGATATTGGACATGTAAATTGTGCAAAATATAATAAAATATTACAACGTGAGAAAGAACGTTCAACAAAATTGTCATCATCAACAGAACCAACAAAAACTACACCAAACAATATGAAATGTAAATTGGGTAAAAAACGGCCACAAAATGTGATATCGTCAGCTAGAACGGAATCAAATTGTAATATTAATGGTAATTTGATTGATGATGCTGAGGAATATTCTAACAGGCAATTTAAATCAGAGAGTAATCATGAGTCGAAATCATGGTCGAATTTATTAAAAAATCCAAAAAATTTAGCTAGTTCATCAACATTTGGTAATTTTGATCCATTACGTACATTACATTTTTTAGCAAAGGAATTACAATTCCAAATGGAAACAATAATGCCGCGTAAATTTACAATATAACTAAAATTTTACAAAAATAACGCATTGTATTTTTAGAACAAACAAATTTACATAAAATTGTAAGTGATATACAAGATGCTTTAAAACGGGTACCACCGGAAGTGGCTTCTACTATACATTTACAACAGGCAATTGAATTACTACCAATTAATAAATTGACTAGAAAATCATCAAAGTCCGATAAAGGCTCTGTAAGAAATCATAATAAATAATTTTAAAGTAATTCTTAACAATTAATTTTGTTGAAGGATAAATTAGTAAAACTCGATAAAATGACACAAACATTAGAAGATGATAATGAACAAATTCACAAATTGATGGAAGAAAGCACACAAAAATTGGAAAATAGTTGCCGGCAAATGGAAATATTGTGTGGACGTTTAAAAATTGAAAAAGCCGAACTAGATAAGCAATTAAAACTAGAAAGAGACATTGTACGTGTACTTCGTTTACGTATTAATGATTTAGAAAATGAAAATGGTATTAATGACAAATTAAAACTTGAAAATATGGACTTACGACAAAAAGTCGCTGATTTAAATGAAAAATTAGTTTCTGAAGGTGTGCCACGCATTAAACAATTAGAACATCTTATTGAGGAAATACAACAATCTAAAAATAAATTAGGGCAAGAATGTAATGAGTATAAAAACAAATTTGAATTATGTACAATAGAAAAATGTAAATTTGAAAAGATGTTAGAAGTACGAACAGAACAAGTACGTGAAATTGAAATAGAAATGAAGGAATTACAAAGAACTGTTAATGAACAATTATATGAATTGCATAATGATGCTCAAGAATCAATGCCCAAAAATGGTATGGTGGTATAATGACACAATTATATGTATTATGTATATTATTTTTAGATCTTTTAATTGAAAATGGCCTAGATTTTTCGGGTGATGGACATTTGCCATCCACAATACATTCATATGATGATGATATTGAGAAGAATGTGAATGAAAAGACACAAAATGTTTTTCATGAAGTGCCCTGTGGTGATTCTGTTAAAGAGAAATCAACATTATTGAAGAATCATTGATAGTGATAAATTTAGACTCATAATATATGTTTTTTGATTATAATTTTGTGATTTCAAATAAATTCTTATACTATTATTTTAATTTCTATGCAACACAAAAACACGTTTTCATTTAGTAATTAAAAGTTTAATAAGAAGTTTGCATGTTCTCATCTAATAAGTAATAAATTTATTAAACACAATTAGTACCTATACAAGTACAATAAAACCAAGACTATATTAAAGTTTTAAAGGAACATTTTATTATAAATACTTTAAAGTTTATAATTTACGCGCTGTATATGTATATAAGTTTTAGAATAAAATAGATAATAAATTATGTTATGTATGAAAAACAACAAAGAAAAGAGTTTTTCAGTTAAATTTAATATTTTTGGCATATTGTTCATGAATCATATACACTGATAGTAAATTAATTTACGACCAAACTGGGTATAATACGTAAACATTATCCATATATAATATACATATACATATTGTTTACCATCTATTTATATCTATAGTATTTTTTTTTTGTAATTTTTAAATGTAATTTCATAATTTCTAAAAAATCAATAAACAATTAAATACAGTCATACATCAAAACCTAATTCAGTAATACTATTTTCGTTTAACTTTCATTACTTAAAATATTTAATTTAAAAATAATTTAATATAAATTCTAAAAATGTAATTTTATTAAAATCGATACAAGTTTTGTAAGGAAGCAAGAAAACGATTATTAATCGTGCAGTAGAAAGGCTCTTTTTTCGTGTGTATGTGTATGTTTGGAGGGTGAAAAAGCCTTGTCAATTTGGCACGATACAGATACACACCATCACTACTACTAAAATATCATCAAAGAGATGAAAAATCATTAAATTCCATTCTATCTTTTGTAGAAAATTATTTTTTGAAAAGATTATCATTGAAATTAAATAAATAGTATCTAGTATATTTGCCATTTTTCTAAAGAAAAAATTGTTATTGAATTTTGTAAAACAACATTAATTAAAAACTTTTAAATCTATTATACTAGAAAATGTAAGAATCGAATGACAAACAAAAATTTTATTTCTGGTTCCAAATACAATACGTTCTAATTTAATAAGAGGATAATAAAATTTAGTATTATGTATATACAGAGTAAATGTTGATGGTATGATGACGGTTTTAAGTATACAAGACATGTATGTACATGCATATACATACATATACCAATCTATATGAATGTTTCTTATTATCGCATTTAAATCCGCTTATCACGCAAAAGGGAGGTTTCTAAACATAGACCTTTATAAATTTTAATTAAATAATTTCCAGTATAAACGACAGGAATGGCAGTATGACGAAAGGCGTTCTGAAAGGGGTTTTTCTGGGAGGGTGGGGTGGTTGATTTCACTATGAAATGAATCTGAAATGATAAAAAGATGTATTTAATACATTTTATAAGATATTAATTTTTCTCCATAAATTTTCAATATAAATTTTTATTCGTTTTCTAAAATTCAAAAAGATAATCCATATAAATGCTGAAGAATATTCACGATTCAATATTCACTAAATCGTTATTCAGGAATCAGGGAGTATTTTTTAGATTTGAGTGAAAATAAAATACTCTTAAAGGTAGACATTGTGTAAATAGGAAGAAAATCCTTCCCAGAAAAAGAAACCGCCAAGTTCTTTTCCTATTTACTTCCTCTTGTTGATTTCCAACAAAATTGGTGACCTACCATTTTATTGTCAAAAAATGTATACATTTTGTGCGTGATTTTGTGAAATTATAAAAAGTTCCGACTTTACATAGTGTTTGTATGTTTTTCAGAATATTATGTTAGCGTGATAAAACTAGAATTTAGACATGTTAAAAATATTTCTGCAGTGCATTTTCACATTTCATGTGTATATTATTGCAATAGAAAACCAATTACAGTTATTACAGTTTAGTTTTCTTGTGTTGGAATAATATATCGTCTTGAAGTCTTGGTACACTTAATAATTAAACGATATTATGTTAGAAGAAATCTCGAATAGAATACAAACTTTTATGTATAATATAGAAATTATTCAATATTTTTTTGTTTATCTAAATAGAACAAACTAAATTCCGTTTAGATTTCCCAGGTATTTACTTTGTTGAAAATGTGAGTGTATGTGTATATATCTATATATGTGTGTAGGGAAAATTCTCAAGGGATGAAATCTGGGATCTGCAGTATAAAGTTTAAACCTTATAATTCGAAGTAACACTAAAATATTCAACAATACAATAGAAACTAGTTATTGTGTGTAAGTGAAAAAAAAATTTGACAAATAGTCGCTTAATAGGTGCTTTTTTCCTTTCTTTCATATTTTCCTTGGCCCAATATGAATAAGTTGACGTAGACACGAAGTCTGCACTACGGCCACCACGTAACAAACAAAAAACGCACACACAACGACATATTATTATAATTTACATATTCACCCTTGATTTTCATAATATTCTAATGACCCACTTGTACATTTTTTTGGCCTATTTAGAGTATAGGTTACAATAGTATACAGAAATTAGTGTTGTTCCGTACATACCTACTAAGAGGAGCCCTGCTGGCCAATATTAGGTCCCAGTTCACATCTAGTCTAGTAGTTTCCGCTTCTTGTTGCTGCCCCACACCAGCTTCTACAATTCTTATACTATTGCTATTGGTTGACACGGAAATCTTTCTTCTTCGTGCATTTATACATATAATATATGTATTTTGTATATAAATAGAAAATTTAGCTCACTTTCTAGCACACTGCAACAACACGCACCATCATCACAACTACTCTCTCTTGTCACCACCACGACAAACACGACGGACAACGGCCTCTTCTGCTACTCTCTGTGTCACTGTGTGTATGTGGTGACGCCCCAAGTGCTGAACACCACCACGGACAGGTATCACGGGCTGTGGCTCACCACCACTGCGCGCTTCTACAATCAATAGCCGGCCGGGGCATACTGCGAGCTCTCCATCTATATAATATTGTTCAGTGCCCTTTAAAAAATCACTTGCCACCCCCACAGATGACGCTGCCGCCGCCACCAGTTTGTTTCCTATACATTTACCGCCACCAATTATGGTTATTCTTTTAATCCCTTTGAAGGAGTCTTTACAAACATTTTTGTTATTTCAAGACGCTGTAATATATTGTTGACGATGTACTGAATATTTAAATTAAATATTTATTTTTGAACTCACCGCACCTTATCCTTATACCCCTATATCCTTAAATTAGTAAATTAAAAACTACTGCTTTATATTTGTTTAACAAATATAAAATGTTTAAATTTATAGGTTATCCTTTTTAGAACATTTAAATTTAACAGTACACTTGCACCATTTGCACAGAGTACACTAAATCTTATTATTACACTTATAAAAAGTAACTTAAGAGGATAATTCGAACGGACTTCTTCATATTTGGAGGATATCTTCGTTAACTCAAACTGTAATAAATGGAATATCTATTAGGTATTCGCTAGGAGTATTATCTATAATACGTGGACCTCTGCGAGTGAAATAGGACAACACGGCCAATTTAAAAATTCCGGCTTGAATTGTTCTCTCAGTTCAAAAATACTGCTAAGGGGTCATGCTGCTGTTCAAATGTGTTGTAAAATTTGCAACCAACATTACGCGAATACTTACAGGGTTTGGTATAATTGTTTAATTGTAAAAAATTTATAAATTTCATTAAAAATGTCTATCAATTTAGATATTAAACTAAAACGAGCAGACAAAGTCTATCGAAATGAGGTAATTTGAAATATATTCAAAATTTATTCAACCATTCTTTTATTTTTAAGGAAATGGTGTCCGGCATCATAACAATTTCTTCACCTTCTGACTTCAAACATGAAGGCATCTCTTTAACAATGGAGGGTTCAGTAAATTTACAAATAAGTTCAAAGAATACTGGGATACTAGAGGCTTTTTACAATTCAGTAAAACCCATACAACTTTTAAATGTTGTATGTGAAGTTTGTGGACCAGGACGTGTTCCATCAGGTGTAACACAAATACCATTTGAGGTGCCATTAACACCAAAACAGAATCGTATATTGTACGAGACATATCATGGCGTTTATGTGAATATTAGTTATGCACTACGATGTGATGTTAAACGGTCATTCCTATCTAAAGATGTACAAAAATCACAGCAATTTCTTGTACAATATTGGCCTGGAAAGAATCCTAGTCGCCCACTTAGTCCAACAACTAATTTAAAAAAGTCAATACCATTTGAATTAAGTCCAAAAACATTAGTTTCAGGTGCTTTAGGTATTTGGATGATTCGCTTGATAATATAATTTTCATAATTAAAATGTAATGCATAAATTTTCAGCTGCTCCAGATTTTTTAATAAAAGGACAGTTGAATTCAACAGTTTGCAATATTTCCGAGCCATTCGAAGGTGAATTAAGTGTTATTAAATGTTCTACACCTATTAGATCCATAGAACTGCAACTAGTACGGGTCGAAACTTGTGGATGTGCCGAAGGATTTGCTAAAGAAGCTACAGAAATACAAAATATCCAAATTGGCGATGGAGACGTACCACAAAACGTTATCATTCCTATTTATATGATATTCCCACGCCTTTTTACATGTCCAACACTAATTACAACAAATTTTAAAATAGAATTTGAAGTTAACTTAGTAATAGTATTCCATAATGATCATTTAACTACAAACAACTTTCCAATTGTTCTTGTACGTGAATAAATAAGTACACTAATTTTTATATATTGTATATATATTTATAAATTTTTAATAAAGTATATAAATTGATTATAACATGTTAATTATGATTCAGATACAGCTAATGTAAAATTAGATATTAATGAACTTAATAGACTATCTAAAGCTAGAACTTGGCCTGTATTACAATTGCTGCTTGTTATAAATGTTACAATTAATGGCATTTTATTCAATTGTATCACTTGATATTGTGAATACGAACAAATTAATGTCTCAGTCTTGCCAAGACCTAATTTACCACCTTGATCAACAGCCAAACCAAATGTGGATATGAAATTTGGTCGCATTGCATGTTCGGGTGCTTTGTCTGAAGATACTTTTAATAGGGGCACTCCATCCCGATCTGTGATGAGAATGCAATATAAACCATTAATTTTATTTAATAACTCGTACAGGTTTTTCTTCACTTCTTCCACCATCACGCAAACAATTTGTAATGTTTGGCTAATACATTAAACAAATATTTTTATTATTATTGAAACACTTTTATAGGTTAGGTTTGGTTGTCACATAATAGTGTTTTCCTGTTTCCATAATATTTACACCAAGTACTCCAAGAGTAGTTCTATCTTTTTTTAAATATCTAAGTTAAACAAGGATAGAAGACTGCACATGTCAAATGTTGGTTCTGAAATAGTGATTAGAACACTGTTATGTTTATAGGTTGATGCACTTGATGGTAAACTTACACAAATTCGTCTTTTATCAATAAAACTTGTTGCTCATAGAATACTGCTGTAATTTAACAGTATTTTTGTATTATTTTTGGAAATGTGTTGCTAATAATTTGTTATAAAATGGTAATGGAATCCAAAACAACCAGCAAAACAAGCAGCTTAAAAGCTCTTTTGCTGCGTGCTTGGCGAGAACGTTGGACCGATATTCAATGGGGCATTCATATTAAAACAGTTTTACCCCGTGGAGTCAGTGGAGACGTGTATAATTTAGCTGACTGTATATTACAGCAAGCCGTAGTTGGAGCTGGTGCAAATCAGTTAGTATTGAGTTACTTGCGTCATTCGCTTAGTGCCCAATTAGTGTCTCATGCAGCTGTTTTACAACGTTTAAGCAAATATAATCAATTTAGTAAAGTTCACTGTGTGTACAGTCTATTGGAATTTCTGGAGGGTATGATATCGGGTGTAACATGTTGTGGTAAACCGGAAGAAACAGTTTTGGCAACTGCTATACTTTCAACAGCTTTGTGGCTCGTCAATATTCTTTTACAATGTAAATCTTCAAACGATTTAATACAAAAAGCATCGCAGTTGCTTCAAACGCTTTTAACCGATAAATTTTATATATCGATGATGTGTTTGGCCAGATATAACGATCCAGGTAACAGAATAATGTTTTTTTACATTACTTGTACATAACTATAGACTATTCTTTTTAGAATTATTTAATGAAACTAGTCGAAAATGTACAGAACTCGAAGCAACACTTTTATCAACCGATACAGTCACAACATATGTTTCTAAATTGGCAAATATTGATGTCAATGTACTCACATTACCAGTTTCTAGTGAAAAATGGCCTGGTTGTTTAATTCAATGTTGGCTAGAAGTGAAACTCTTGGGAAATCCTGGAACTAGTACTACAGCTTTAGCCGAACAACTACAAGTCTTCCAACGCCTAAAAGGTTTCAGTGATGCTAGATTATTTGCTGAATTAATGCGTGGCAGTTTATTGGCTTTATACAACGCTAGCCAAACAACACACGAAAGTCAATGGGGTGCGTTTGCATTTCTAAAAGTACCAAACATATTTTTAGAATTATCTAATGGTAAATCGGATAATACTAGCGTAGTAAATGCGGTTGAATTACTACTCCAACATAGTCCTCTAATGGATGCAATGGATGCACATAGTTCTTGTTCGAATTTAAAGTGTCTACTCGACGAATTAGCAAAATTACGATTATTAAATGAAATGCAAGTTAAACATTTATTGGATAAACGTAAAGCCCAACCTACTTTCAAACCAGATGCTGTCCAAGCACCAACTGGCATACCGAAAGTAATTATTTGTGCCGAATCGACCCTTGCTGGTATTTTAAAAACTCTATCAACCGATTACCACAAAATTCAGGACGCTTTACTTGGCATGTTACATCAAGTGTTGACTGGCAAAAGTTTTGAACTAATATTAGCGGTTGCAACAGTACAAGATCAACTTCGAACACTCGTTAAACGTTTAATTAGATTTAATGAATGCGCCAAATCTGGCGGCGACAAAGCACGTTCACAATTATTCGATATTAGTTTTCTAATGCTTGTAGCAATAGTACAAGATTATGGTACACAAACAGTTTTAGAACCAGATGGAGATTCATTATTCGAGCAGTGGGTGCGTTCATGTATGGTGGATCGTCAGAAGCCGAAAGCACCTGAACAATTGCTACGTCTAGGTGATCCAGCTGTTGTGGAACAGTTGTTACAACAATTTAACGCTGGCGATGCTGATATTAAGCCGAATATTAAATGGAAAGATGTGTTATTCAGCATGCCGGGTGTAATGCATGAAGTTTTAGTAGCTTGGGAACAAGGTGCTTTAGTGGCTGCCGATGTAAAACGTATTTTGGATGCTGTACGTGGTAAAATGTGTTGTTTACCTTTGGCAGCAGCCGCATGGTTGTGTGCTTACATGCGAACAGCCCCACAAGAGACTTTATTGAAACCAGTTAATATGGTTCAACAATTACTTGCAACGCCGGCAGCTGAAGAGGAAAGTTTACGTGAACGATGGCAATTAACCTGCGAAATAATAAGGAAAATGCAACGTGACGTACAATTACCATTGCAAACGAAGAGCAGTCGACATTTGGTGTCAAGGCAGCCAGCAACTGAACAATTGCACTCTGTATGGACTTTCGGTACTTCGCATGGTTGGTTTGATTGTAATTCAGCTAGGACGTTGCATTGCTTATTAGATACGGCTGGTCCTAGATGGCTTGTATCCGCTGTCATTCAAGAATTACTGAAACTACGTTTCAAAGATCAACTGCAACGTGGAGTTGATTTGGCTTTAGCGGCTTTTCATGTTAACATCGTTCAATGCACTTTGGAGTTATTGTCGCACGTTTTGCCCCAATTGTTGTACAATGATATACAAGCGACCTCGTTGATGGATCCTCAACTTCCAGCACTGGCTTGTTTGACTAGTTATTGTATTTACACGGCATGGGATTCTTTAACTGAGGTATATAAACGGTTTTAGATAAATATTATTAATTTATGTAATGGTTAATTTCCACTTTAGGACTTAGACGAACCACCTCCAGCTAAAATGCCACACCTTAGTGAACACATGGAAACCACATCTTTGGGTGACCAACTAATCTCTTCCTTGCGGCAGTTGTTTAATATGTTTGAAAGTGGGATACAAGAAGGTGCAATTACACAGCAAACGTATTTTGCTTTTTATTTAATAAGGTCGTTAGTTGAAGTAAAAATTAGTTCTGGCACAGCTGTATTAGAAGCTGTACCACCGATATTAGTGTCAGATTTATTAAAAACATTACCGGAATTGTTTAACTATTCCATAATACTACATTTACATGATGTTTATAAACCAAGCGGAAGGATAAATATGGCTAAAGATTTGTGTATTTTAAGAAATTATAATTTAAAAATGACTCCTAGTATTAACAATAATAATAATGATATCTAAATGTAAGTAAGTTTTTCATTATAAATATATACAGTAAAAAATCAATTGATTTTGTCCTTGAACTTGCCATCGAATGACCTGAAAACTCTTTCATGAAAACTTATTTCATTTATTTACTCCTTTTGTAATATTTAGGACAACACATAACTAAATTCATAGTTCACTTATTAATTATTCAAAAGTGTTTCAATACAAAATATTGAATAAAAAATAAATCAATTTTAAATTGATGTCAAATTTATATCGCGGATAGAAGACGAAGAAGAAGTATTATAATTAAAGTCAATCAATTTTGTTTTGAGTTTTGTCTTGTTTGTATAATGTAATATAATAATTATTCAGTATTGAAGATGGATTTTAAGTGTTATTTACTGTTATTTTAATTTTGTACGTGTGAAAATGTTTGTAATCATCTTTTAAAAATACATAATTACAGCAAAATAATAGTAGGTCATGAACCATGTCTTATTAGACACTAGATGAATGGAAATAAATAATGTAAAAAACGATATAATGGATTCTGGATTAGGTAGTGATGAGGATCGTGGTAAAACGCGCACAAAAGAACAAAAACAGCTTCGAAATCAACAATTGTTGAGCGGTTGTTTCATTGATGCTGCAAGTTTATCGGATGAATCGGAGCAGGTGGCGGCGGCTGAACATCGACGAAAAGATGAACGTCGACAAGGTGCCCTTATATTCCAATCGTCGATACCTCAATTTTCTATGTTACAAATAACAGACCCACAGCAACAGCAAGACGAAGAGAGTTGTAGTAATAGTATCCACAATAATTATGGGAGCACCCAGTGCATGGGTAATTTCCCACCAGAAACCAATACGCCTTACAATTCCATAGTACATCTAGACATGGACGAGGAGGAGCCCGAAACAGCTCGCAAATCACCATTGGGATTTTATGTAGATTTAAGCGATGTGCCTGTACCAGCATCCAAAACACCGCCCTCCAGTTCAGCGAAAAAGAACATCTTTTCGATGGTGATTGATTTCGAAGCGCCGAAAAAGGACAAACCAACAAAATTAAGCTCATCGTACATTTCCAAGAAGAGTAAAGCACAAAATAAAACGGGTTTATTGGGTAAATGTAATAGTGGTAGTTTATCGTCAAGTGTTAGTTCAATAAATTCTACAAAAGATGGTTGTAAAGCGAGTACAAGTAGACAGAAGGAATCAGATGATGAAGAAATAAAACAAAACAGTAACTTAGTGGTAACTAGTGCTTCACTGGTGAAAAATTTGTCACTTTCCTCATCGAAATCGTCCTCGAGCAGCAGTGAAATGATAAAGTCCAATGAAAACATCTTACAAGACGGAGATCTGAAGGAAATTGAAAATAATTTCAATAACGATATCGTGCTTAATGAAAATTTCCTAGATACCGATAAAGATGTGGCTGAAGATAGTGAAAAAAAGATAAACACCATTCAGGTATTTATTTATTTGTTTTTGTTATTTTTTTATTAATAGCTCTTATCAACGTTTTCAATTTGCATAGACTGATGCCCCACAATTCGTCAAATTATCTGATTTGGAATGCCAAAAGCCACGTTTAGATATCAATTTTACACCAAGAATGAGTCGCTCCATACCGGAAAGTTCATGGGTGGAAAGCCCATTGTTTATGTCACGTTCTGCCGGTTATCGAAGCGCTCCACATCCATTAGAACCTGAAAATAGTGAATTGTCTGATTCTAGTGATAGTAATATTGCTATATCGCAACCGAAACGGTCTGTTCGTCGATTAGGCACTGATTTGTTGAGGATGTTTCTTGAAGAAATTGGACCAGACGTTGTTGTTGAAGTTGAAGGACATAAACTGAAGGCGCATAAATGTATTTTGGCGTCACGCTGTCAGTATTTTGCCGCATTATTGAGCGGCAATTGGTTGGAAGCGTCTGGAAACGTTATTTCATTACAAGTAAGTAATAAAATGGAATTAATTCGATTCTATTTTAATATTACCTTTCATTGTAGGGCTTCTCTTATGAATCAGTCTACTTCTCTTTGTGTCACATTTATAGTGGAGCGGCTCATGTTCCTGATTCGATAAGTTTAGTGGAACTTGCATCGTTGGCGGATATGCTGGGCTTAGAGGGACTTAAAGAAGTAGTAGAACATGCACTAAAACAACGCCATTGTCACAATTTCCATCGTCCTTGTGCCGGTTGTTGCACTGGTGTTTTAGAAGTACTGCCACTTTCAGCCGCCTACGGCTTAGATGATTTATATCAAAAATGTCTGCAATGGATTACACAACATTTCGTACGCGTTTGGCCTAGTAGAGCGTTTGCCAGTTTACCACGTGAATTACGCGAAAAATGTTATCAACAACATGTTGTTCATATGACACCCGATCGTGTTTTGGAAACGATTACTTCGTGCGATAAAATTCTAACTGCTTTGCCGTCGATGCGTTGGGCCGAACCAGTCAGTCAATTGGTTGTTCAACTAGCTGACGCTTGTCATTTATATCATAGACAACATTTCGCTGCCGTACTTACATCACCATCATTTCTTGCACTTGATCAAGCTGGTGAAATTAGTGTGATAACAATTGAAGAACAAGTTTTATCTGCTGCAAAGAATTTAGGTGTTGAACAAGCGTGTAAAAGTTATACACGTTGTTGTAAAATGTTGGAACAAGGTAATTGGAATCGATCGTTTGGTGATTTATTGAATCGCATTAAAATCCAATTGGAACAATGTCTGGTGAGTCAAGCGGATCGTTTGATACGTAGCAATGCATGGTTGCGTCTGGATACGAGTTTACGACAACGTATTAAAGAACTAACACCCACAATTGAACCGGCAAGTCGATTACCGCGCGCCACATCATCAACTAAAACCAAAAAATATGTTAATAGTAAATCGTCTACGTCGAATTCGTTTGTCAGTTCATCGGAATCGTCGAGAAACACTAGTCCGAGTGTGAATAGTACACGCTTAAACAATTCAACGGGTAGTCCATCATTAAGACGTAGTTTATTGTTAGCTGCCAGACAACCTCAAGTACCACCCAGTCCATCCACACATCGTCGCAGTACATTAACACAACCGACGGCTGCCAGTGCAGCAAAATCGGCTGCAACGACAAGTAAAAAGCCAAATAATACTCGTATAATTCCATCCAAAACGACAAATAATCAATCTTTAACAAAAAGTACTAGTTTGAAACAGCAGAAACCAGCTCAAAAGAAGCCAACAGTTGCTCGTAATCAAAGTGTGAAGAAAGATAATATTGGACTAAGGCCAGATAGTAGTTCTAGAGCAAGTTCACCATTGAAAACGGACAGTCGTACTAGTTCACCGAGGAAATTTGATAGTAGGGTGACGTCACCGATTAAAATTGATAGTAAATCGAATTCGCCGAGGAAGACAAGTAAAACGGCAAATAGTGAAAAGGTGACAGAAGAAAAAACGGCAAAAATACAAAGGTCTGGTACGTTTCTTAAAGATGAACCAACAGTTTTGGGTAAAGTTATATAAATTACATTCCATGTTAAAGATAAAAAAACCTAGTCCAGTCGTACTAGTCAGGATCTAGATAATAATTTTGATCTCTTTTTAAATGTATTTTGTTTATTTAAGTTTAATCGTTGTGATATTTTATTTGCGTACAGTTGTTTCGTACTATTCCGTACTGGATTATTGTAACAAAAAATATGTTGAAGTATTTGTGTAAAACATATTAATTTTAATATTTTTATACTTTTTGTTGTGATCCGTTTGAGTATTAAGTACAAATTTGGGTTTGTTTGTGAAAATAGAATATGTATTTGAATTTTATAATTTACATTGTATGCGAATAGCTTTTAATCGATAACAGCATCCATGAACTCTGAATTAGAAAGTTTGAAAAATTGAATTTAATACACATTTATTTAATGATTTAATTAAATCTTTAGATACTTTACTAAAAAGATCACTTATAAATTGAATCCTCCTTCGATTTTGGTCGTGGGGCTGTTGTCGAATAGAAAAACTCGCTTGTAAAAGATAAACAAACATGCTCTCTTTATGTAAGTGGTATAAATTCAATAAATATATTAATTATATAAATAGGATATTGCTATTTGACTATTGTGGCATATAACAAAATACATATATATAATTTGATATTTACTCTAAAAATATGTTATTGTACAGTCATGAGAAATAAATTAGTTATTTTTAATCGTAAACACCTTTCTATTTCTTTCTTTCAAAAAATTAAATAAAACTACAATTCAATAGAAAAAAATATTTTTATTTCGTAATGCATCATACGAACAATGAGAAAATAAAAATGTAAGCAATAAAAAAATGACCTACTTCTAATCAAAATTATTTACATTAAATTCTATATTATCTTAATTATCAATAAAATAAATATTCTCATTAACATTAAAATCGAATATTGAATATAAGAAGGAAATAAATAAAATTTATTTATTTGAAGTGGACGCACATTGGAATGCACCTTTAATTAACAAACAAATCCTTAAGTAATTCTAGTATGCTGGAAAAATCATTCATTTTAATTTCAGAAGAAATAAAAATTAGAATGATTACGTACTACTACGATTATTTCCATATCCGTTCGTTTTACCATTGCTACCACCAAATCGTGTATGCTGTTTTGGGCCTGCATTTTCTCTACCAGATTTAAAACCTCCCGATCTGTAACCCCAACGGTTATTACCTCCGTTTTTACTACCATAACCTCCTGATCGGTTTGCCATTTCAGTCAATTTTGGATTGACAACCTAAAAGCAAACGGAACAAATAAAAAGGTATTCATATTGAATGAAAAACATACAAAAATGTTTAAAAATTAAAATAAATGTAGGGAAATTAGAGGATGGGATCCAGACAGTGAATGTGTGGACACCGAAGGCTTTCCCAAAAACATTTTATATACCTTTCTTAAGCATTCATGCTCTATTGATGTAACTAAATAGAGGCATGCCAAAAGAAAGGATATAAAAAAAATATATTTTCTTTTAAATATTGATATTTACCTGATTGGCTTCTTTAAGTACAGACACTAAATCTTTAGCTTGTCTAAAATTGGATGGCGTGAAAAATGCATAAGATGTACCAGTTGTGTCAGAACGTCCAGTTCTACCTATTCTATGAATGTAATCTTCTGAGGAATTTGGATAATCATAATTTATAACGTATTTTATTCCATCCACATCTATCATAGAAATAAATTTATTAACATAAATACATTACATATAAATGTGAAAAACAAAATAGTTATAAAGCGGACGTAATAAAAATTTGGCAAATCATTATTAAAACGTCCATAAGAAAAACACAAACATGTAAATTTTAAAATTGAATTATATTTAAAAAAAAATATGAAAACACTTTCCACGCATTTCAGCAGTTAAATAAAATTCAACAACAAAAAATGAAACTGCTGTAATAGGTGGATTTTTGATAAATGTTTGAAATTGAAAAGAAAAACAATAAAATAAAGCAAAATACTAACCATGAATTGAGTTTCAATGTGATAATCCATGATGCTCTGTTGATATTTAATTAACAGCTATAGTAGCAATAAATGGCTGCTGCAGTGGCCATAAACTTGTGTTGAATTTTTATTTATATTTTATTATAAAAATGAAAACACACTGCAGGACCGACCAGGAAGACAAATACAATTTGAATGACATCTGTTTGGTGTACTCGGCTAATAATATTTTGTTTATAGAAAGTTTTTTACATCTTCCCACGATGAGAAATTATACGCCGAGTAGAGCACAGGAATTCAATGTAAGGGAATTTTATTTATTATAGGATAAGGAATTAAATATTTTTTGGGTTTGGATATAAGAGAATATGAATTTTTGGATCAAACATGTGCCATATTTGATGCACTCAACACACATCAAATCTTCCATCATCGGTCTTCTACCACCTCTCCTACTACTGATCTACCTCAGAGCGGGGTAGACAGCCAGAGGCAATGCAAGACACAGAATTGCATCCTCGTTTACAAGAACACAAAACTAGGGCGTATCATTAGCAAAATTTTTATTTCCGATCTATACTTTTTTTTTAGTTAGATTGATTTTAGCTAAGTACGCTCATCCTGCATGTGCCTCTGAAACAAACAAAGGACACCCAGACTGATTAAAAAACCATTTTTATAAAATTATATTAAAAAATAATAAAATCTTATAACTAAATTACCTTTAGATATTAAGGTTTTACCGTAAATAATACTCGTAAATATTTATTAAGGAGTTTTGGGAGTTATTTCCATTTTGTGGAAAATTATTTTATTATTTGATAGCGAAAATTAATAAACATCCTATTGAATATGTACAATATTTTACTAAATGGAGTCTTTTATCAATTTGTTTTCAGATATATAGTTCCAAGTCTAATAAAAGTTAACAATATTTTCTTCCAAAATTCCTTAAACCGACTAAACTGATGCTCAATAAATGTAAATTGAAATTTATAATTGTTATTGTTGTTCAAGTTAAAACAAACCAGTCTGGTAAAGCCCAAAAATGCTACTATGCTTCCATAAAATTCAAAAACACGTAAATACCATAAAAATAATATGGATTTAAAAACAGTTTTCGTATTTTAAAAACTGAACATGGTTGGATTCCAAACACAAACTCAAATATAAAAATTAACAGCATATTTCTAGTCTTTTTTTTTGTTCAAATAAAATAAAGGTTAAAATATCTTTTTTGGAAAAAGATTATTTTAGTACATACCTAGTCCTCTAGCGGCAACATCAGTTGCAACCAGAATTGACGATTTTCCATTACGAAATTCCCGTAAAACATAATCACGTTCCTGTTGGCTTTTATCACCATGCATGCATACTGCTGGCCATCCAAAACGACGTATTTGACGAGTTATTGCTTCGACTTTCTTTTTTGTCTCGACGAATATGATTATCTTTGCACCTGGTTCTCCATTATTTCCAATTTCTTGAAGGAGTTGATTCAATCTAAAAGATTTGTTATTTTTAGAATCGTTAAAAAAAGTATTATGTATATTGAAATATTTGTTAAAATTTAAGTCAGTTCTTCTTAGAGGTATATTTGGCTGGTTAAAATATAAAATCATTGTATATCATACAGATGTTTCATCATGTTTAAAGCTAAACAATTTAAAAGACAGAAAAATAAAAATTCTTACTTTGTTTCCTTCTCGTGTTCTTGACATACATCGACAATTTGCAATATATTATGATTGGCAGACAATTGTAGCGATCCAATATTGATTTGAACAAATTCTTTCAAAAAGTCACTCGCCAATTTCCTAACTTCTTTCGGCCATGTAGCCGACCACATCAATGTTTGTCTGTCCGGTCTGATTTGTTCAATAATTTTACGAATTTGTGGTTCAAAACCCATATCTAACATACGATCAGCTTCATCCAATACCAAATAAGTGCAACGTTCCAAGTTCGTGGTGCCTTTTTCAAGGAAATCAATCAAACGACCTGGTGTTGCAATACAAATTTCAACGCCACGTTCCAAGTCGCGTGCTTGTGGCCCTTTTGGAGCTCCACCAAAAATGCATGTGTTACGTACGTATGAAGAGCTACCAAAATCGTTGGCGACTTGCTGAATTTGTTGGGCCAATTCACGTGTTGGTGCCAAAACAAGAACAATGGGTCCATCACCGCGATTAATTTGCGGTTGATTGTTAATGTGGACAATAGCTGGCAAAATATAAGCCAATGTTTTACCAGAACCAGTTTGAGCGATGCCCACCATATCGTTTCCGCTCATGGCAATTGGCCATCCTTGAGCTTGAATGGCTGTTGGTGCGTCATAACCTTGATTTTTAATTTCCTCCATTACGTAATCGGGAAAATTAGCTTCGCTGAAGTTTTGAATAGGATTGGGTACAGGCCCATCTATAGTGATTTCTTTGGACCGGCGATATTGATCCACTTCGTATTGGGAGCGGTTTGCCACCGCTGGATGGGGGACGTAGAAGTCTTTTTTGAATGGGCGAAGGGTTTTGTTGTCCCAAACAGGTTTGCGGAGTCGATTGCCTGCTGAGCCATTACGATTACCATGCTTGAAGCTGCCATTAGATGATGAACCGTTCCGGCTACCAAATCTACCACCCCCGCCGCCTCCGCTACCACCACTTTTGAAACCATTGCTGCTGCGGTTGAATCCGTTGGTTCTGCCGCCGCTACTTCCATTACTGCCATTGGAATAGCCATTTTCACTACGATTACCACGGTATGATGTACCGTTTTGTTTGCCGTACGACCTGCAATTATGTTCAATTAAAGACGCCATTTTGTAATTATTTTATGAATAAAATTAGCCAATTTTTTTAACGTATTGTTTTAAAATATTATATGAATTATACAACTTGAGGTATGTTTTTTTACTTACATTATTTTTTATAAACAGATGGTCTTAATTAGATAAAAATAATTAACGATTTAAGATTGGATATTAATCTGGCGAATTAATATGCAGTACACGATTTTACAGATAAATAAAATAAAGTATAGCACTTCTTTTATATTTAAACACAAAGCAGAACAAATTATGAAATTTAGAACTTTATTAAATTTGAAATGGACACAAACACAACTTGTATCCACGACTTTCTAATATAAAAAGAGAGAAATGTCGTAATGGCTGCCCGAAATCTGCAGCACTAGAGGTCGACAAATGTGATTGGCTTTCGCAAAATTCAATATAGCAGCTTGCTAGCGACATCTAGCACGACCAATTTAAAAATGAGCGCGTTACGATCACATCTGTCCGTGTATTTTTTTCCAAGACTAAAACTTGGATCAGAATTTGTAATTCACAGATTTTCTGATAACTAATAACGCTAAAATGAAACAGATTTATCACATCTTAGATTTGACAATAAATTAATAATATTTAAACTTTTGATATTTTGATAAAAATTAGAATTGCAGAATTATAATTCATTTAATTCAAATACAAACGTTAAAATAAAACTCTTTTGTGTATATAAGCAATTTATTCTTACATATTACATTTATTGATACATTATATTGTCAATACCCCTGCATCTTTCGTAAAAGAAACAACAAGTTAAAATAAATAAAACACTTGAAACCTACAAATTTCCTTACAGCCTCGTACAAGATTTAATTTTTAGGGATTTAATTTATATATGTGCGAAGGGGGAGCGATAATTGAAACAAATATAAATCGCCACATGCAAGTAAATGAAATATGTATGTTTCGTTCAATAAATTTCATGATTTCAAAGAGAGTGTTTCTATTAAATATATTTATAACATTTATTAATAATTATGCACGAAAGAAATAAAATAAATAAATAAATAAAAAATGACTTTGTTTTTTTTGGATATAATAATGATA
>SSSI01003981.1:9543-20387 GCA_004796505.1 Oryzaephilus surinamensis | reverse complement strand
TTATTGGAATTCTGAAAATTATTTTAAATATAATGCATGACTGTATATAATTTTATAATTCGAGGGTTAAATATTAAATACTCACTACTTAGCTTGAAATAAAACATTAATTCTTGTAAATCAGAAAGAATGTTTTCCATTTATATATTAGAACTAACAGTACTACTATCACTATCACCAACAAAATTATGAAATACGCAAGCTAAATGAATCTTGTATGGTAGTTTGTAGGGTAGGGGTTACCAAAAAAAAAATGTTATTAGTCTATACAAAAAACATCAAGAATGTATTACCAAAAACGGAATTTAGTATGCTGAAGGAGATGACCACTATTAAATGGGAAACGTAGTAGTATTGTATATAAGAAAAATTTAGTAATGTCAAAATGGAACCGAAAAGTGTATATGTAATAAACTGTAGTAGTATTTAATAAACAAATTAAGAAGCGTAGTAGTATATAATACAGCATAACGTCCTTTTTTAAAAAATTTTCATCATACATTTTTGTTGTAGTAAGCAATACAATTAAAGAATGCATTTTAATACGTACCTGAATGTATTACAAACATTTTATAAATTATAATATAAATATTGTATCATTTTTGTATAAATAAAATGATCAATACAAGAACAGAATGTATTAACTTTTAAAAATAATTTTCTCAGTGTATATACAGGGTGATTCAGATAACATTATGAAACGTTGTAGATGTATAGTAGGCGAGAAAATAAGTGAAAAAACTAAATAAACATTGGCCGAATTAGAAAATCATGAAGAACCATAAGCTGTCAAAATTGTCTATCAAGCTTCCTAAATATTGCAATTACATACCATTTGCCTTTTATTATTATATGAAGGACATGCCAGTTAACTCATCAAATGTAAAAACTATTCCAATAATATCCAATAATAATTGTTTTAATATACCTAGCGAGTTGTTAATAAAATCCCATATATCGTTTTGATCTTTTTCATATTTCGTGAAAAAATATAAGAATTCCTTTGGTGCAATAAAACTTGTCAATTATTTAAGACCTAATTTAAACCAATAGAAAAATGTAAACAATAAGAAGGCAAATATTAAGGGATGGTAAACAAGTTTAAATGGATATCTAATTCGTCTAAGAAGCATTTAGTTTGTGGAAATAATTGTTAAGTACACATTTAACTCACTTTAAACGCAAAAGTAGCCAGTACATTGGCTTTGTATTTCTATATTCATATAATGATGACATTTACGATTTTAGAGGAATGCTTATATTTTACAAACATTAGTCCAATTAGGACTATTTAATTTTTTGTTCTATTTTTTTAACTAAACAAAAAAGTTATGGTTATCTACAGTTGCTGCCATCCCAAAAAAGTGCTTTTCTAGATGGCTGAATTTCTTCAAATCGTATTAGTTTTATTAAAAGAGAGACTAGACAAGCTTTCTTTCCAAATTTTGTAAATGTATCTTCATTTGTTTGAAAGGTATTTAAAAAATTAATAAGCTTTTTGACTTATTTTCACGTCCACTATATGTTTACGCCCTTAACGTTTCAGAACGTTATTTTGAATCACCCCGTATATATATATTATATACATACGAGTATATATTATATATTATATCATATATTATTTTTATAGGATGAATAAAAGAGTATTGCCCTTGTAATTAAATGACCTGATTGGCCGTGAACTAAATGTTTACAGTCAATAAAATGTAAATATAGATTTATTTGAAGGGAAAATACGAAAATTTCTCCTGTAATACAACAGGTGAATACGTTTTTAAGGGGTTATAAACTACCTAGTCAACTACTTTATATTATTATACCTAGTTCACCTAGTTTTCGAGCTTTTATTTCAGAAATATCATATTTTCTGTTACATTATATTTTCGCTTTGTTTAATACATATACAGGATGTTAAAGTTTTCTGATAAAATAAAGCTTTCCTTGAATATTTCAGAAAACAGTGGAGACATTAAAATGAAATTTGGAATAAAAATATTACTTATTAAGGCAAACAAATGTATTAAATTTCTTCACATATGTATATGTATGTATGTAAATAATTTCTAAGATATTTGAAAAACAATTTAAAAAAATAAGTATTATTTGAAGTTCGATATAATTAATGAATCGTTTTAAATTTTTCACATTTTTCTCAATAAATACTTAATAAATAATACATAAATTTGTTAAAATAAAGTTTTGGGAAGCGGCCTTTTAGTACAAATTTTGAATTTTTGAACACATAGTTATTAGGTCTCAAATAAAAATAATTTTGTGCAAAATTTTATTTTAAAATCTCTACTTATTCAACGAAAATTTTAACATTCTATAATTTGAAAACGAAGCGATTTGGTACTAGAGTTTATATGAACTTTTTTTCTTAGAATGTACTTAGAAATAATCCCCTAAAATATTGGAACGTTATTCTGGGAACACCATCTATGTACATATTTATTTTTAATGTTATTGTACCGTCAAATGTTATATACCTACATACTTTTCTCATATACCGGAAATTAGATACTTTTATTACTTATATATATGTATATATACACTTACGTTTAATTTCTTTCGGATAAAACGTTTCACAATATAAAGTAGACAATTTTAAATCGATTCATATACCAACTTATACATACGAAATATCGATTATTTTAAAAGGGTATTTATGTAAGTAAGTACCATATATTCCTTTTAAAAAAATTATTTATAAAACGTCACAGTATAATTGACAGTGATTGACTTGATCGAATGTATATTAATAAAATATTAATGGATAGATAATCAACATTTCAAAAAAGAATTCCAAAAACTGCAATAAACTTAAACGTAAACATATTTTTCTGTATACGTATAAAAAATGATAAATGGAAAGCACATTATTGATGAGAAATATGTATATTTTATATAAATGTATAATGTATTAGATCTTATAAACACATAATAATACACAATATATTTAAATACAAGAAACGCACGTTTAAATAAAAATACCTACATTATACTATTTTCTAACCGAATTAAAATTTTATTTAAAAAATCATTTCTTTAAGTATTTTTTTAATTAAACATATGTACACACATATGCATACAACATATGTGTATATGATATAAATTTTTATGCAAAACACTTTTACAAATAATAATTAGAAATTTAATTTAAATAATGTAATAAGGATGATTGCTTACTTCGTTTAGTTTTGTTTGCTAAAAGCCTACATGCAAACCCACATAATACGGATTGCTTGATAAAATTATACAAATTCTTCTTAATTTTCTGAATACTTCGTATTTTTATAAAATTATAATAATATTCAGAAATTTCGCAAATTATATAAATAAAGTGTTATCAAATCAAATAATGTGTACATGCATAAATTAAAATAACCTATAGTATAGTATCGTTGAAAATTAATACGAAAATGTATTGATGTTTTACAGGGTGTTCCACAATAACGTCAGAAATTTTTCTTGCGACATTTCTGACTTAATTTTAAGAAGAAACGTTTATCCGCAATGGATTCGAGATCTCGTTCGAGATGCAGTGTTAAATATGTATGTATTTCCTAAAATTGAAAGTCCTATTCTAATATTAAAAAAAATACATACTACATATCAAAATAAAATTTTGCGAAAAAATATAATTTAACATTCATGTAAAATTTTTTAAACACATGAAATTATCTCTAAAATATTGGAAATGTAATTCCGAAAAACCTAAATAATTCAGAGTTTTTTTGCATTTTTTCTCGAACACAACGCATTATACATAAAATTTCAAGAGACATGTAAGATCTCTTTTTAATTTGTTGTTATGTATTGTTGTAAGATTTGTTCAATTGATGAATTAAATTACTATTTTGCGCAAAATTTCATTATAATATTTACAATATTTCTTGAAATATGGACGAGAATACTTAATTATTATAACCAGTAGGTATACTTTCCAACTAGCAATAATTAATATTATTACGTATATTTGTTACTAACTTACTAATATTATTAGTAGTAATTATTATATACGCATGCGTAAGTAATTTTAGTAAAATTATCGTTATTCGTTACTCTAGCAACTGCTTCTGAGTACGAACTACGAACTGTTCAAACGGGAAATATCAGTAATTTTTTGGTTAGAAAATTATTTTATTACTGTGCATGAGCAATAGTAATATTACTGGAAGTTGTCGTATATGTTGGATTCAAAACCAAATCGGTTTTGGGTTTGTAGTTTCTTTTTTTTACTTAAATAAGAATCAGATTCAGAAATTACTTTCAAAATCACTGTAAATAATTAAATATTTTTAATGTTATTCTGAAACACCCTGTATAATACGTACACCTATACATATAAACACGTACATGTATATGCAATTAAAATATTACATTAAATTTAAAGCTATAATTACAATTATGTAGTTCATTTAGGATAGATTTAGGTAAAATTTCAATTTATTACCACATCAAAAACATACCCTAGTTTATTGGAGTTGTCGATAATTTAAATAAATCCTTGAAAACCGTATGGATTAATTATTGCACAATTTTATCGAAAGAATTTTTAATTCGTGTGATATTTAAAAAAAAAGATCAATATAACGCGATATTTTAAGATTATTGATATTTAATTTAACGCAATTAGGTATAAAAATATGTCACAGAGACGAGTTTATCAATCAATTTCAAGGTGAATTGCAAATCCTTTTTGCCAATAAAATTATTTTTGTATTATTATATGTATTTTATGATTGGGTCTATTATCGGTTCAATGGTAAATAATATCATAATCCCCCTATTATGTGAAAAAGGTTGTTTTTTTTGAAAAAATTCCCATTATATTGTTAGAGATGCGAACAGTTCGATTAACATTAATTTTGAACATTTGTATAATCTGTTATTATTGTTCGATACTTTGCAAGGACTTACCAAAGATTATATTTAATGTATTTGAAAATTTCTATTTCAGAATATATGCTGTTATTGTTGTTGTTGTTGTTGCAACTATGTAAAACTAGTTATTTTCAGGAATTTCAGGAGTGCTGTTTCCTCCAATCCCTTATATTGAAATTCGATACAATTTATATTAATTTAAAAATATAAAAGTGTGTATATATAGCATGATGTGAAAAAGGATTTCCTTTTCACAAATATTTAAATAGATTAAACAAATATTTATTCATTAATACAGCTAACACTATTTCATTATGCATTATTAATTACAATTAATAAAATATGTAATTAAAAACATTATTTGTCCAAATAAATTTATATTTATATACACATATTATGTATATGAATATTTCACTGTAACTGTATCGCATATATATGAATGTATATATGTATGCACTTGTAATTACTAGAATTCTATTTACATACTTGAAAAATACACAAAAATTTTATTATGTATTATAAATTATTTCGATGATTATAAAATTTATATATAAGAAATTTTAAATTATAGATATATGTATGTATTACGTAAATATTCCATAAAGTAAGTCTTTTATAAATCCAAAATAGATTACCCTTTAACAAGATTTAAAAAGATTTAAATTACCTGGCTGTAATCATATTGATGGTTTTTCATTTATTTAAAAATAAGTCAGAAAATTGATTAGAAATTCCCTCGCAACTACATATAGGTTCCTATATGTTCAACATATTTTGACAAAATTGTTTAAATTTTTTACTTACCATTTTCCAAGCCGGTTTTACTTGTTGGTAAAAGTTTTTCCGTAGCTCTTTCATCATCATCATCAATAGTATTTTCACCATATTTATTATAGTTATTTACATTTTCGGTTTTAGATATTTTAAAACGTTCTGGCATTTTTCAAAACAAATTACCGTTTCTTTTTTAAAGCAAATGAAAATTTAATAATAAATAAAACAAATAAACTTTTTAGATGTTTATCTGTACATAACTTTATTATAACTGACTCTGTTTTATTTAGTTTTTCTCGTTTTATAGGTAAATTTAATTAACATATGTATCTCGTGAAGTAATTTATATAAAATATACTTTTTAGTGTATATGTATATAAATTATAAATATATATGTATGTATATGTATAAAAAAACAGTTTATCGTTGATACAGCGCGCACAAATTCTGAAACTGACAGCTGTCAACTGTTTGTATTACTTTTTGTTTACATTCTAAATTTAACGACATCTACAATTGTTATCAATTGGTTAAATTTTTTAGCCAAATGTCATACCTACCATGTCCTCTATTGTAAGCGTGAGTAAGTGTACGATAAAGCGGTCCATCTACCAATATACAGCTTTTATCGTGTATGGTAAGCTGTATTCTTATATCAGTAATTACTGCAATTTGATTAAAATATCAATTTTTTGAAAAGTTTTTTATCCAAAGCAAAAAATTTCAGACAATTAACGTTATTACTGATCTAGTTTTTATGATTTTATATTTTTATTTTATCTACACACAAAATTTTCACGTCTATGCATTTCTTTAAGGGGATGCATGACTCGTTCTACGATCAATAAGTCAGCTGAAGGGCGTAGGTTTCTGTTAAAATTATAGGAAAATATGATATTTCCAAATGTTTACAGATGATAAATAAATGATAATGGTTGTAATGTTAAAAAAACAATGAAATTATTTGCCGATATCGAGTGTGTTTTTTTTATTATCATTGAAACATGCATTTTCACTCATCAACTCACATACATTTACTTTAACCATTAACCAATACATACATAAAAGTACATTCTGAAATATTTATTTACATTGAAAAAATATTTTTTTATAGATTATTTAGCTATATTTGTTCAAGTAAACTTTATTACGTAAAAAAAACAGTTTTTATTCTGTATTTAAATTCATATTTTTTACCAACATGACTTTTTCCGGCTAAAAAAATAAAAGTTACCAAAAAAATCCCGCTAACCGGAAACCGTTAATTGTTGTATATGTCGTCTGTCATTTCATTCATTTTTTATAAAAACATTTTGGCGTCGGTTGTGTTAAATTTCAGCCAGTGAAAATTCTGAAAGTACAAATATCATTGTGATTTTTTCGTTTGATTTAATTTATTAGTGCTCGAAAATACCAAAAAACTCCCCCGGAAACCGTTAATTGTATGTATATTTTGTTTATCATTTCATTTTTAACTAAAACATTTTGGCGTCGGTTGTGTTAATTTTAGACACTGAAATTTTACTGTAAGTGTACAAATTTCATTGTTATTTTTTCGTTTGGTCTATCATAAATATTCGAAAGAACGTAAAAGATGTCAGACGAAGCTTCCACTTCACACTCTCCGACCAAAAAAATGCGAAGAGTTGCTGGTGACCGGCCTTTCAACCGCCGGGGCTACGACGATACAACCCAAAAAATACTAGAGGACATAGATAGGTGTCAGTCCGAAGTGGATTCCTTAACAGAACGGGCCAGCACTGAAATTTTGGTTGTAGAACAGAAATACAATCTTATGAAAAAGCCATTGTACGCAAGAAGAACTGAACTCATATCAAATATTCCAAATTTTTGGTTTACAACAGTAAGTTACAAGTGAAAAACTGTCCAAATGTTGTTTATAATTTCGTATTTTGTTGTATTTACAGATTACAAACCATCCAGACCTACGTGAACTAATACAAGAAGCTGAAGAAGATTGTATGCAACATTTGAACAATTTGGAAGTTGAAATTAACGATGATGTCCGTACAGGATATGCAATTCGTTTCTATTTTGATGAGAATCCTTACTTTGAAAACGAAGTGCTGATAAAAACGTATCGTCTAGGCGATTCGTCAGCTTCAGAAAGTTCTACAATTGTGTGGAAAGAAGGATATGACTTAACACAAGCACCTAGTAACTATCGTCCTGGGGTCAAACGCCGTTTCGAACAGCGCTCCTTCTTTACATGGTTCACTGATGACGTTGAAAGCACCACTGACGACATTGCGGAGCTTATTAAAGATGATTTGTGGACAAATCCATTGCAATATTATTTAGTCCACGATGAGGAAGAAAATGGGGTAGACGGTAGTTCTGATTCGGAAAGCAGTGATGGTGATGAAGGCGAAGACGCGGACAGAAAAAGAAGTATTTGTAATTTATTTTTTTTTCTGAATATTTTGAACAAATTTAATAATGTGTTTCTTTTTTAGCTTCTGTCGATTCAATAGATACAGCTTAGAACGAACTAAAATTTATAAAGATTTAATTGAATTAAATATATTTGACTGATTTTCGCTCTGTTTTAAGATAAAATTATTCAATCATTTCAATTTTCTTCAACTTGAATTTATGAAATATGTAATTTTATTTTGAAACAGGGTACATTTTGATTATTCAGAGAAATCTGATTTTATTTTGTGATTTTGTTCCTTGTGTAAACACAATTGTTAAAAGAATGTATTTTATTTTGTTTGTTCATACTTTAATAATTTATGTTTTGTTCATTTGCGACTGATTGTGATTGTGACTGATAATTAATATAATAGAAATTGTTTTTTATATTTTGAGATAAATAAAATGTGTAAAATTTAGCTGTTTGCTTTATTTATTATATCCTGTTGGCAGTTGGAATAAGCCAACGTTTTTTATTTTATCTAGGTTTAATAAAAGAACTTCACACATATTAAGACTTATAAAATGTTTAATTTGTATTGTGATTATACAATTATTCGTGTAATAATTATATTATTAAATCTATTCTATAAATTTTCATTTCCTAACTAATGTTTAGAGAGTACCCACCGACGTACATAAGTAATAATTCTTTAGTTGAAACAATATTGTATTATTACAAAAAGTAAATATCAAAATTCTAATAAAGCTTAAAGTTTTCAAATATGCATATCTATATGTATATGAAAAAAAAATGATGGGTATTTCAATTAATTTTTAACACTCTCTGAACAAGATAAACATTTTTTCAACTATTATTGCTCGTAAAATGTTTTTCATCCGATTCTTTTATCTAACGTTCATAAATATTCTACGAAATTACCTACAAAAAAATAAATAAGACTACATTCTTGACACGGTGTTATGTTTCTTCTACTTTTTTGTGCAAGTTTTGGCACTAGAAAAAAAAATAAAAACAACTCGGGCAATAATGTTGAAATTGTAAGATTTGAAAAAAAATAATAAACAAAACAATCAATAGAATTCTTTTTTAACACTAAATAATTTTTTTTATGAAAGTAACAAATTTTATAAATACATAAACTACGACAGGATTAAACAATGATTTAGTTTTAGAACATCTAGGGAAAAGTTCCAGAAATAGGCGATCAATTTGTTCGATCTAAATAGTTATTTAGCGTGACTTTTCGAAAAAAATCCTGTTTGTAGATTTTGAATAAACATTTTAGAAAGTGTACATTCTAATTGCCTATTTGAGGAACATCTACAATGTAACAAGTTGATTTAAAAAAAAATAGAATAAGTTTCATGTCATAAGGTAATTAAAATTTTTGGTTATCCTTAATCAACTTGCAACATTGGCTAAATATTTTTATTATATTTGAACTATGGTTCTAATATCTGTTTTGATACCTGCAAATGTATGTATTTTTTTAGAAACATGTCTTAATTGTAAAACTCTACTAGGTACAACTACATTTCATAAAAAGAGAAAAAATTGTGTTTTTTTATATCTATAATCCCAGTCTCATTCAGAAGGCAACGTTCACAAGCCATCAACAACTTACATGTAAAAAAACTTATAGGTTTTTTTACTAAATAGTGTTGAAAATAGATTTAGTGATTGTTCAAAAAGCTTAACATTATTAAAAAACATTGCAGTATCGCTTACAATTACGTTTTTATAAACTTCTAAATAGCAGGCATATAAAAACCATAGTTCATTAATAAAATGTTGAATAATATATTAAATATAACAATGAAAATAAAGATGAATTAAATTAATTTTTCTTTTTTTTTACGCCTAAAGCCCTATTATACATACATATATATATATAATATAAATATATAGAAAAATAATCACATAGGCAGATACAAAAAATAGCTTATCCTATTTCAACTTGTTTTATTGAAATAGTCAAGAGGAGATTATAAATTGCGTGATATTATATTTTTCACAATTTTAGTACATTTTTTTGTTTTGTTTGTTTAACGTACTTTTACAGCTGGTACAAAAAAACCATGTCTGCTTAACCATAATCCAACTCCAGTTCCCAATATAAGTGATAATAAATTTGTTAAAAATAGGGTGCACAGCCCTTTGCGTGAAAATACACTGTTATTACCTACACGAGCATATCGAATACTTAATAAGTCGTCTTTCGGTGGACGGAAACTCCAATTTTTTGGTGGCAATTGATCTGGGCGACTGCTCCAATCATTAAAGAAATCTGAATCCTGAAAAAATTGTAAATATTATATATTCTTAAAAAAAATACTCCTATTTATTTATAATCGGTAATATTGGTAAGTAGAAGACCTAGTCTTTCAAGAATGTAAAAGGAGGGCCTATAAATATGTAAAACCTCAAATCCTCAAAAAAATGTTATACATTTTTTCGAAAAAATTAAATCCCTATATGTTATAGTACTAAGGAATTTTTTTTATGTTCTGATTATTGCAATAAAATTAATTTGACACACACTGCATTGAATAATTCTAACAAAAATAAATGTGAAATATCTCGAATATGATGAGGTATAGTCTGTAAAATATAAGAGTTCCTTTGAGGTCGCAAATGTTATCATCATGTAGGGCCAATGTACTGGTTACTTTTGAATTTGGAGCGGGTTCAAAGTGAAATTAGGAATTTTTTCCACAAACTGAGTGTTTCTTAGGCGAATTAGATATCCCTTGAAACTTGTTTACCATTACTTAACCTT
>SSSI01003980.1:0-13873 GCA_004796505.1 Oryzaephilus surinamensis | reverse complement strand
GCCTCGACTTTAAACTTTAGAGAAGGGGTTCTTCACGATGTCCTTAATTTTATGAAAATTTCTGGTTTAACAAAAACTCAGAAACAAAAAGTTTACGTGTTATCTTATGATGAAGTAAAGGTTGCGTCTACTTATGAATATGACAAGATTAGAGATCGAATAATAGGACCTTATAGTCAAATGCAAGTCGTAATGGTAAGAGGATTATTTGAAAAATGGAAACAGCCAATTTATCTTAATTTTGATGAAAAGATGACAAAAGAAATTCTGTTTAATTTAATAGTTAAATTAAACAATATTGGGTATGATGTGGTGGCATGTGTTTCGGACTGTGGAGGTGGTAATCAAGGCCTGTGGAAAACAGAAGAATTAAATATTTCGCCTGAAAAACCTTATTTTTTTCATCCAGTTTCGCATGAAAAAATTTTTATGTTCCCTGATGCACCCCATTTAGTTAAACTTACCAGAAATTGGCTGTTGGATACAGGATTTATTTTAGAAGACGGTGAAATTGTAAATAAGAAACCCCTGGAGGATTTAGTATGTTTAGCAAATAGCTTTGAGTTGAGCGTAGTTCATAAATTGACGGAAAAGCATATTACTTGTACTGGTTCTGAAAGACAAAATGTTCGTTTAGCATTACAATTGATGTCTCATACTACAGCTGCTGCTTTATTAAAATATCAATTTGAAAATGAATCAGTCGCAAAATCAACCGGTCACTTTATTTCTGTTGTAGCCACTTGGATGGATATAATGAATTCATTTTCTCCTGGACAAGGTCAACATACCAGAAAACCATATGGATATGGAAATCTCTTGGATGATCAAAATTGCACACTGGATGAAGTTTTTAATATATTTCAAAATATGCGTTGTACTAACAAAAAGGGCTTGCAAGTTTTCCAAAAAGGAGTATTGATTAGCATTAAATCTATACAAGGTTTGCTTGTGGATATGAAAAATCGTTACGAATGTAATTACATCATAACACACCGTGTTAATCAAGATTGCCTAGAAAATTTATTTTCACAAGTACGCTCTAGAGGCGGTTTACATGACTATCCTACACCTTTGGAAGCCATATATCGCATACGAATAATTGTGTTGGGTAATAATCCGGGGGTATTACAAGAAAAAACAAATGTTGGCAATTTACTGGAAAATGAAGAATATTTAACAGCATCTGTTTTTTCAAAAGCGAAGGTTACGTTACAAACTAATGATTTTGAAGAAAACATTCACGTTCTACATCGTGAGTTTGATAAACTTATTGAGGAAGTCAATGATTCAAGTTTTTCGGAAAGCATTTCGTCAAGTTCAACTACTTCCAGTGGAATACTTGTTGAAAAAGATGCCTTTCAATACCTTTGTGGATATGTTGCAAGAAAATTCCGGTCTAAGTATCCCAATATGGGAAAATATACAAACGATATACATGTGGAACATAATTATATGCAACCACCTGATTACCTACAATTTTTATCATTTGGCGGTTTGACAGTTCCAAGCGAAGAATGGTTAACAGATGCACAGAAAATCGAAAGACATTTTAACAAATTTCATGGGAAAAGTCTCAACACAAGTCCAAATATAACAAAAACGTTAATGGAAAAACTAAAAAGAAAAGAACCAGATTTGACTTGCTCTGACGAAGTAATTAAAAGTTACATAATACAAAGATACTATATTCGTATTAAATATTTAAGTCGATCTGCAGAAATTTCGAAAATGAAAAAAAGAAAAGCAAATCCAGAAGATGATGATACTAGCAGAAAATTTTATAAAAAATTAAGAAAAATAATTGACTAATTGAGTAATACTCGTACATATAATAGATCCAAAGGGTCCTCATGTATCATCTGTACCTGAATAGTTATTATTCTATAAATTAATCTTGCAATATTGTGTATGTTTGAATATGTGTATATGTCGTAGCCAAATGATTATTTTAGTCAAATGCATTTGCCTAGGCAAATCGCTTTTGTTCCTCCTTCTTTTATACAAATATAATCGGAATATAAGGAACGTTTTCAGTAAATGTTTGGTTGTTTCTTTCTTCCTTATAAAAGAAGGAAGAAAATAACAAAACATAGGAAATGTATTAATGAATTTTAAAACAAAATTTAATTTCTAAGTTTTTCCCATTTGCCTAGGCAAATACATTTGACTAAAATAATCATTTGCCTACTACATATATACATATTTCGTAATAATTTGTTTCATGTGAAATAAAATATTTTTCGTTAATTTTTTTTTTGTTGAATATATCAAACCCTTATCATATGTTCCTTATGATTTTTTTAAATTAAAACTAGGAGTATTTAAATAAACAAAAAAAATGAGTTAAAACGCATTTAAACATATACATAAACTGTTAAGAATGGAAATTATGACGTCATCATTCTCGTCAGAACAGTTGTTAGCTGTGGTGGGGATAAAACGATTCGGACCGTGTATAGAGTGTTCGTGGGCAACTTATAATTTTGTAGTATTTCGCGCGATTATCAGTGATTGGCTGTTGCAGTCGATGTGATGGCGAATTGGCGATGAAAAATAGTACGTTTGAAATGAATATGGTTTTTTAACATTTAATAACAAATTAAGGGAAAAATATAAAAATCTGAAAAAAATATTTTAAGGGCTTTTTAACACGGTCTATCGATTTCTGAAGTCAAATCTTAAATCCCCCGTTCATGCAACTACCCCATTGATATATTGATTAATACAGTCTCGAGTCAACCTGGCATCCTCTAGCAATTCTAACCAGGCAGCCGGGCGGGACCCTATAAACTACTGTATATTTTGTTTGAGGTCTTAGAACTTTGTCCAGGTCGAAAATGTTTTTTTTTTAATACTGTATTGAAAAATTTAATCGCAATCTATTATTTGTTACAAATATAATTTGGGATTATAAACCATTTGTATCAGTAAATTTTAGTTCAATATTTTTATTCTGACGAGCGTAATCGTGCCTCAATCACATTTTCAACTCTCTACCTTCAGCGGTAAGCTAAAGTCCTTTTGGCTGCACCGATTAAACCTATTTTCAATAGGGATCGTCTTTCATATAAGGGCAACACGTAGACAAAATTTTAGTTCAATATTTTTATTCTGTCGAGCGTAATTGTGCCTAGAAGGTTTGCGTACGACGACGGCGTGTAACTACAGACAAAAACTCCTATTATAAAATATTTGTTTTTTTTTTAAGAAAATATTATTAATAAACTAGTTAATCTAGATATAATAACTAAGAATATCATGGGTTCAAAGACAACGAACGAGGTAGTGCTTAACCGCATAAAAAAAGAAATAGAATTCATGCTTACCATCAAGGAAAGAAAAACATGTCATATCATGCGAGGAGAAAAATACAAACTTCTGCGACTGATTATAGAAAGCAAAAGATCTCCGGCAGACGCCAAAATTCTTGGTTGAAGGACATCCGAAGATGGTTTGGTTATTCATCGCTTGACATTTATATGACTATATGATCGCCAACCTTCGAAAGGAGACGGCGTTATAAGAAGAAGAATAAACTAGATAACACATACATAACATTCTTTTTCGATATTTCAGTTCTATTGACATTATCGAATTCATAAGAGTTTGCGATGACGACGCGACGACTAACAATAAAAACTTAATTAAATAATATTCTGGTTTTAAAATAAGCTATAAATATGTAAATATATAGATTAAATGAATTTATAGGATAGACAGCAAAATAAGTACGAAAATATTATTCAGGTTTAAGATATACGTATAGGTATAAAACGCCAGTATGAACTTGTATACAAAAAAGTGTTTTTTAAAATAATAAAACAAAATGAGTTTATTTATTAAGTATACATATATTCCAATATAACGGCTTTAAATAAAAACTTTAAAAATAATAAATTTCCATTTTATGCGAAAATATTATATTGAACTTTATGCATATATTAATATTACTCATAAATAGTTACTAACAAAAAAAATAACTTATATAACTTACATTCAAAAAATTAATATCTTTTCAAAAGTCATATTAAAGAGATACAAATAAATTTAAATATAAAAAATGCATTATACAGTCTTAATTCTTGTTTTTACGTTATAAATATAATAAGTAGTGGAAATTATATACAACATTACTTCTATAAAATGGAAAATACAATTATGAAAAGGACTACAAAAATATTTCAAAATATACATGTACATAATTATAGCAAATAAAAACACTACAATAAGCAAGCTATACTTTCTTTGAGTATCCTACATACATTTCTAAGTAATTTAAATCATTCATGTAGGTTAAGTTATATATTTTTACACAAAAATATAAAAACGACACACACACTTAGCGTTATTACAATAATGTGCTGAAATATAGTATATATTACAGAGTGACTGATAAATAGACGTAATCTTTTGTGGATGTGTAAGTAGGGCTATATAGACTGGATTTGATCCTATAGATGTATATCTATATGCTAAACCTCATGGTCTTCAAAATATTTGAATATTAATATTTTTTCAGAATCAATAAATCTAAGGCGAAATTTATTGAAATACCAGTATGTTGAGATCATGAAATCCACATACCACTTTGTCTTAGTAAGACATAGATATAGTACCTATTTCATTGAATTTTTAAAGAAAAGACATTTTATTGTATGTTAATCAAGAAATGGCGTACCACTTTAGCTAGCAAAATTTGGTATGCAGTACGTGTGTGACTACTTGTAACCATAGTAAATAATCATACCGGTATATCGCTAAAATTTGCGTCTAGTATTTCAAATTCATTTGAACAGAATTATCTAAACATTAAAAAAGAAATAATTTATTTACATATTCAGCGTTTGTATAAGAGAACATAAATATAAAAAAGGATATTAAATTAATTATAAAAAAAAATAGTGCAATAATTCTTGATTTTAAATAATGCAATTTATCAAGACACATAAAATAACATTTAAAATAAAAAATTGTTCAGATATTGGCATACAAAATTAATCATCTAAAAGTAAATATTTTAAAAAACCTTCAGATTATTTTAATAAAACTAATGTGAAGCACTGGATTGAATAATTCTTAAAAGAAACATAAATGTTAAACATCTTGAATACCATGTGAGGTTTTCATTTAATTATATAGGATCAACTTGAGTCAAATTGGTCTAACTACACTGTAACTGTTACATTTTCAAAGTAATAAGTCTACTTTCTAGTCACGCTGTATAGGTAGCACTGCCATAAAAGTAATAGAATTATACAAAAATTGTATACATTTCAGATCTTGTGCGATACACTCAACTTTATAACATACATTTTATAATAAAATATGAGAAGATGAATATGTAGAGGCAATCGTATTTAAAAAAATATTTATAATTATTCACTTAGGTGCATCGTTTGATCACAAATATTTTGTATTACCCTAATAAATAATCTTTGGTAAAAATGTTTAAAAAATAATTGAAAATGGCAGAACCTATTTTGAGCACTCCTGAAAATTATTATTTTCGGCTTTTTCCCTTTTCTATTAATTTTTACAATAGTTTATGTTACTTTTGTTTATAAAAATACTTATGCTTATACAATAATACCAAATTTGTCATTTTATTGGAATGAATAATGATAGAAGTTGCAAAAATTAAACAATAAATTAATAATTCGTTAAACGAAGTTGTCATGGATTTGTTTTCCCACTAATTTTGTCAAGTAAATAGATTTATGGCACATGTTTATGTGTCTGACAGACCATGTAATTCTGTATAGTTGACAATGGCTCGATGAAGAAATTCGTATTGCGCCTGAAAAAAACATATTGTGAGTAGAAGGAATTAGTTAAAAACTATATTATAAAATACATATTACATATTAGATATGTATATTTCAGGGACAATGGTGACCACATAATTGGTGCACTTTAAAAAAATTGTACGTAATTCCGATTTACTACATATTTCAAAATTTAGAAAAATACAATAGAAAATTTATTTAACGTAATACATACAGGGTCCCCGGCAATCCATGTGTTACAAGTTGAAAATCTCGTAATTTAAATAGTAAGTTTATAAATATTTTTATTATTACACAATTTACGCGATTTTCAACTTGTAACACTTGTATTGCCGGACCCTGTATTTATAAGGTTATTTGAAAGATTGAAAAAACGAGTTTAATTGCTTATACGGCGTGTGTATCTGTTAACTTGTACCACTTAATGTTCCTGAAACTAAAACTCTTATTGACATAAACTCAATGAGGAAACAATGGAGCTATAAAGGAATTCTCTACCCAATCTATGAGGCTCCTAGCATAGCATCTTATTTTTTTTCTAAATGAATGAGAATGACCTCAGTTGTGTATATACCTTGTTGGAAAGCTTATAGAAAAAGTTATCCAAGGATATTAATTATTTTACACTTTAATTTAAAAATTATGGTGTAATGCACAATTACATCATCTACTTGATTCCATGAGACTTCTTTTTTTGGAGTCCTTTACAATGTGTATTTTATGAAAGTCAGCCCGAGTTTTATGAACATCTTCCAAAAAGGTACTTGAATACCGAAATGTTTTTTGAATATGTTCAGAGGGAATTTGAAATTTCAAAACTAAGAAAGTCATTTTGAGCATGTAATTGAATTTTTTGTTGCCATTTTTTGAATTTTTGATATATTGCCCGAGTTGTTTTATTAATATTAGTGATGATCTTTATAACAATAAATTTTCATATAATAATAACACGTTACAACAATCATTGAAATCTAATTTTGCACTCACGCTATAATTTGAAGATTAAAGTGTAAATTAATTAGTTGAATAATAATTACAGTTGAATAAAATTTTTATAAGCTTTCCAACTATTACCCATTTAAAAAATTGAGATGTTGTCTCTGGATCCTCACAAAACTCCTTTATAGCTCAATATTGTTCCCCCCACATACCTAGAAACGGATTGAGTTTATGTCAGTAGGCGTTCTAGTTTTAGAGATACCATGTAGTGCAAATTTTCAAATGGACACACTATATACTATGTACTGTGTATGTATGTACATACATTTCAAACTATGTTTATGTTTTATTGCCACGAATAAAACTAAATAATTAGCCAGATTTGTATTTAATTATTTATCTTATATCCGTATTTAGATGTATTATTATTATTATTTATATTATAATAACTATACTTACGTATGTACTTAATAACCCTTGCCTTTGAGATCGCAATTTTCTTGTTATTGTAAATATGTCAACACGCTTTTCTGTGCGTAGTTGTTGTACAAGAATATTTAGAGCTACAAACATAGAACTCCTATCTGAACCTAAATTACAATGAACAACCATAGACGGAGAACAGCCATTTAATACAAGCGCTGATTGGGCATAATCTAATAATTCAATTAAACCTCTTGTTACTTCAGGTACTTCACCGTCAACAGTTGGCCATCCATGATATTGTAAGTGTGTAACACGATGATCTTCAGCGTCACGTCCTCTAATAAACATTTCACGTCTTGTATAATATGGACAACTTTCGGCTTGAAAATAACGTATCGTAATAGAGTCATATGTCCCCTCATCTTCTGGCCAATAACGTGGACATTTTCCTTCGCCCAATTCAGATAACATAACAACAACGCTTATTCCTTGTTCCGAAATCATGCGCCAAAAATCATTTATTGTACATTCCATTGGATCTTGTGTTATGATGAATGATTCACTATTATCATAACCTTCAATAAATGATGCATTTATATACGTAGAATGTTCTTTGCCAGATAATGGAGTCAATATCACACGGTTTCTATCATATGGTAATACAGTATCACAACGATTCTTTTCACGATTTTCTTCACCACTAGCTACAGAACATGATTTTCTATCTTCAAATGCGTTTACTATATTCTACAAATAAAAAAATGTTAAGTTACTTTAATATTAAAATAGTGTGTTGCTCATTTTAAATCAATCAATTTTCCTTGAATATCTTCAAAACTAAAATACATATAGGCACTAATCAGAAATTTTCAAGTAGACATATTTCGTTGTGTCCCTTTTGAAAATTTTTTCAAATATAAATAATTAAAAAAATTAAATTAAAACTGACTGTATAGAGCAAAATATAATTAGATTGGGATAGGCTTCATAGTTGTTTGTAAACCGCTCGCGGCGATCTTTCCTCTGTTGGTTATTTAACGAACGCAATTGGATTCGCAGTTCAAGATTTGAAATTCAACAGCATTGTGGGCATAAGGTACGAAGCGCTGTTTGGACAAAAATATAACTTTCTGTGATATATACAGGGTGTTCCAAAATAACGCGGCCATATTCTATGGAATTATTCCTGACTATATTCTAGGAAAATTTGCTTCATAAAACTTACTCCGAAAATTATTCGTTTTCGAGATACGGAGTGTTATAAAAAAATTGAAAAATTTTAATAATTTAACAACCTGTACTTCGAAAACCGTAGCGTTTCTGACACATGTTTATATGAAGTTTTAGTCTTAAAATAACTCAAACGTATATCCTTTGAAGTTATAACACTTATTAACTATCTTGTATCTAATATTTTTAAAATTGAGTTTGTTCATGACACGTTTTCAGTTTTTTGAATTTTTCACCAAAACGGGACATTTAAACCAAAATTTCAAGACAGATAAAAAATTCCTACTTAAATTATCTATCAAATGACTATGTTTGCAGCAAAACTAGTAGAAGAGGGTGACTAATTTTTTCAAAATTCTACACGAAATTCAAATATTGTAATAAAATAAAATAAATAAAATTGTTAACAATAAGAATGAAAACGACAAACAACTAAGACGGATTAACTAATATGGTACACCCTGTATCTCGAAAACGAATGATTTTCTGATTCAGCAGTGGGATCACGTTATTCGTACGCAAGTTATTCGTACGATACGAAAATACATTCACGAACTTTGTTTGTTACAATTTATACTATACGAAATTCATACGATACCAGCGTGTAAAGTCTACGATGTTCACAGAATCGCTGTTGGGCTGTATGAGAACTTTAGTCGAAAAACGTGGAAATAACCATGCGCAGATAAAGTCAGGTTACATAATTCCACTACAGATATCAGTAAAAATTATTGTATTGTGCTATTGATTTTCATACGATCGATTCATGAATAATAACTTTATTCCAATCGAACATAAGGTGGAATCGTACAATTTGACTACGATTACTTTCAGAAATAACTCCATAAAATATGGCCACGTTATTCGGGAACCCCCTTTATAACAGTTTTATATACATATAACTTTTTGATAAACAGGGTGCGTCATATTTAAATTTACCCTAGAATTATCTTAAAAATTGGTTTGGGTATCTGTTAATGCAGCGCTACCAGCTCATACCAGCTCAACCATTTTTTTTTTGTCAAATAGAAATATTTATGTCTAATCAATCAATCAATCTATACTAAAGGCAAGAGATTCTGAGTTAGGATGCTACGTTGCCAAGTCAGACAAAAGACGCAATGGGATAATTTTTATACATAAGACATAAACGCATGTGAGACAAAATGCTCCACGATGCTTTACACAAGGGGAAAATTGAGTACAATTGCTATCTCTCCGAACGTCCTTAAACAATCCCGCAAAAGTATCAAAAACTAGTATAGTAGTACGAGAAAAATTCTAGTGAATATTTTTTCTCTTTACCATTTTTCATTTAGGTAGGTAGATAAAGCATTTAAAACCTATATTATCCCATATTCCATACATATAAGAAACCAGTTTCTTCTTATAAATGCCAACAAGTTTTTTGACTCAACCCTATGATTTTTTGTCTAAAAGAAACATATCCGGATTACAAAAATACAATATGGTTCAGTTTGAAAAACAAAAATTGAAAGTCCAGCCGGCGTAATAGTCATAAATAAATAAATGAATCCATAAAAGCGAAAATATGCGAAAAATTTACTAAATAAAAAGCACTCTGTCATTTTTCATTTAAATAATCCGTTTAAAAGTTATTAGCGATAATATTCCATTTTTTGGGACACCCCCATATTGCACACATTGACATAAAATTTCGATATATGTATCAAAATATTCGACATTAAATCTCTTTATATAGGAAAGTTATGTAGTTATATATTGCAAAGATTAATTTTAGCCCAAACGGCGCTTCGTATAAAAATAACAAAATACCCAATGAAATTGTTTACGCGAGTACGTATATACCAAAAGTCAAGGAATAAATCTTTAAACTATTTTTCACATAAAAAAATTCATATGGACTTAAGTCACAAATAGTAACTTATTTATAAAAATATAATATTTTAAGATTTCATAAAGATTAAAACTTAGTATAACTTACAATATTAATAGTTTGTCTAAAGCTATTATACAGCACAACTACTACAAAAATCTAAAAATATTATATTTCTAAGTAAACCCTATTTTAATATTCCAATAATAATTGTATTCCAAACTAGTGGTTCCATTCAACTTATATTTTAATGTTTCTTCTCACAATAATATAAAATTACAACTTTTTACAATTTAAAGAGCCTACTGTGTCCATAAATAAAAAAGTAGCATTTAAAATACCAGGCCCGTAGTATGAATTATATATTTTAATTTAATTTTATTAATTATGTATTATAATAGGGTTAGCCTGGGCAAGTGTTAGCAGATAGTATATAGAAAAAGGGTCGTCTGCGGTACATTAAAATACCAACCCATTACTATTTGTAAAATATTAAAATTAAACACCTCTGGTGCAAAAAACTTATAAGTGATTTATGACCTTTTTTAAGCCAATATAAAAATGTAAATAATAAGAAGGCAGATATTAAGGGGTGGTAAAGAAGTTTAAGGGATATCATTTTGAATAGAATTTTACATTTTAATTTAGTTAAGAAATTACTTTTAATTTTTAATACTACGTATGATACAAACCTCAAATTCTTCTTCTAATTTTGATTTATTTTTGTCTTTATCAATTTGTCTTAATTTATCAACAGTAGTTTTTAATTCATTAGCATTAATTTCTGTATCACCATATTGGGCAACTTCGACTAATGCTCTATAAATAAATATGTATTGTTTTAATGATTGTACTAGAAAATTACGTTGATGTCTTAAATCACATATTGTGTTAAAAATCGACACTTGGCCTTCTTCTTTTAATTGTTCTAATAAACAATCTAATGCAACTAATGTACCAGTTCTTCCAACACCAGCACTGCAATGTACCAAAATACAACCCTTTTCTAATGAGTATGCTTCGTTTATTCGTTTTATAAATTTTATAATTCCATTTGGATGTTCAGGTGCCATAAAATCTTTCCATACAAGATAATGAAATTGCGTTATGCGACGTTCTTCATTTATATTATTATCTCTACCATTATTACCATTAACACAATTATTATTTGTTTTAAATATTTTTAATTCACGTACAATAAAATCAGAATAACGTGTTTCTTGTATGTGTGTTACAGTTATATCACCAAATATTTTATCGCCATCACATTTATCAGGCCAATATTTTGCACATTTTGTTTTACTATATTCTTCCAAATTTGTTAACATTAATATTAATTCTAAATGTTGTTCCCATATCATACGCCAAAAATCATTGACAGATGTATCCATTGGACCTTGGGCGCAAATAAATTTTTTACGCTCTCTATAGCCATGTACATAATTTGCGTTTATATAATCTGAGCCAGCAATACTGTCAATATGACATAATTTAACTCTTGTTTGATCATATGCTTTTATATCTGGATAACGATTTTTATATATATTTTCTCTAGAATCTGATGCCCTTGTTGTGCGGTCTGTAAAACGGTCTGGCAGCAATTCAAATTCTTGTTGAAAACCATAATCGGAATCACGATGGCGTTCTACATACGCTGATACCAGTTCCACCTTGCTAATCGGGCACATATCAGGCGGATTTAGAGATACTAAACGTTGACGACCTCGTAGATTCCTGTACAAATGCCTAAGTCTAATTATTATCTTGTCTTAAAATCTATATTTTTGACGTTATCGAAAATAATTTTTTACTACAATTTTTAAATAAAACTTTTGAATGTTTATTTATTTTAGTTAAAACTTAAGCATTTGTTAATAAAAATCTTGTGATGAATATTAAATCTTTACACTTCAAACAATTATGTAATTTAATGTCTATACAGGTTATTTCGGATTTATTTCATTTTAGTGACGTTATTAGATATTTATTTTAAGTAATTTTAAATTTAATGTAATTGTAAATGAGTTGCTTTAATTAATCTTCATCAACATATTAGACGTCACTAAATTATCAAGTAATTTTTTATCAGAATTTCTTTTTTTTAAATATTTCTCAAAATTTACTTTATATGTATTATGAATTTATGATGTACTTTTGGTTATGTATTATGTATTGTATGATTATCTACTTGTAACTATAAAATTATTAAAAACAGATATATAAAAGTAAAACGCAAAATGGTAAAAAATTAAAACAGTTAACACGTAAACTTAAATGGGCACATAGAATTAATCCAATTTATTATAAAATGTTCTTGCATATTCGAGTCTTCCAGTCTTCTAGTTATATAAAGGGTTCCATGATTGTGACACAATGATCAAATTCAAGTATACCGAAATTCACAAAGTGTTATAAATTAAATGAACCATGAATTAATTAACAAAATTATAAAAATTCGACAAAAGTTATTAAAGGAGAAGAATTAATTAAAAATATTAAAATACTAAAAAATAAATCAACTAACAGAAAATAGCGCATCTATAATTAATTTTTACTCAAGTTAAATTATTGAAAGAGTTCGAATAGATGTAATGAAATAATAACCTGTATAATATCGGGTGATATGAATAGTATTGAATATAAGTAAAACTGTAAAGTCCGGTTTACTGCGGTCTAAAGTCTTTTGTCTTTTATTTAAAAAAACTGTTTAGTTTACAGACTAAAAAGCTAAAAACCAAAAAGAATGGCAACTTCTAACTTCAACTTAAATATCATATTCAGACTAAAAACCTGGGACTAAAAATTAAAGACTTATTACTTCAGACATCAAGTTAAGCGGGCTTTGTTCTATGAGGCGCCGATTAGGACTTCATTAAACATTGTAAATATACAAAAGTTTGAAAAATATATATAGAAAAGGGGAATATATATTGGCACGCCAGAAAAAGATTTTTGCACGACAAGAAATCACACATTAAATAGAATAAATTCACGACAACTATAATTTTATTCACGTCAATGTTCAAACGACAAAAATAGTTGATCTAACCACAAAAAAATGCTTCAGAACGACAAAAAGGGAAAATGCACGCCAAGCTTCAGAACGACAAAAAAGGAGAATCCACGACAAGCTTTATCGGCGGCAAACTCGGCGGCATAAGTGCAAAAAAAATTCAAAACGCCAAAAAAGGCGAATGCACGTCACGCTTGTTAGATAAGGTTTGATTAGGTTTATTTAAATTAGGTTGGTTTGACTAAAAAGTGTGAGATTATGTTTGAATTTTTGTTGTTGTGTTTTTTGTTTCTGTTTGGAATATAAGCAATATTGATGTCCTTCTTGGTCTGTTTAAATAAAGAACACATGCGGACACTGGTTAGCCAACTTGAGGTTAGGTTTAGGTTAGGTTTAGGTTAGGTTAGGTTTAGGTTAAAGGTCTGTGTGAGATTATGGCTTCGCTAGCGAATCTCATCACAACAAACTCAATCAAATTTTATGACCTAACAATCAAGAAATGTTATATTTTGCTCAAAGTTAATACCTACTGTGGTTGATATATGTATTTTCTTGTAGTTGATATTTAGACGTTCTTAGAATTTTTTTTTCCGTGCAATACCAATTTTTGTCGTTGAA
>SSSI01003930.1:0-13109 GCA_004796505.1 Oryzaephilus surinamensis | reverse complement strand
CGGTAATGAAGTAAACTGCAATTTTCAAACAAAGACGCGATTCGTTTCTTTGTTGGCACACTTTTTGGACCGTTTTTTCGTGTGTTCCGGTTGTTGTGGAAAGTTGTGAATTTTTTTCTGTATATAATTGTTAAACTGGGTTTAATTTCGCGGTTAGTTTATTGAAATCGATAGACTATGGAAAATGTTATTAATTTTTAAAGTTGACTATTATATTGAAATGAAGACACGTTAAAGTCGTTGTTTTTTGAATAACTCAAAAAGCGCAGATTTTTGTAAAATGGACAAAGTCTACAAGGAAATTCTGAATTAATTTAATTCACCCATCATTTAGCGAACTTTAAATTTTTCTTGTTTAAATCAAAACGAGCACATTTTAGTAAAATATCGTTTAAACAAAAAATGTTCATTATAAGATTTTCAATCAAACGGCTTAATTAATTTTTCCTGAACAAATTCATTGTTCGTATTAAATACAAAAGTTTCCGTACCACAAATTTCCATTTAGAATTTTTTCTGTATTTAATTATGTAATATTTTTTAATGTTTTTCGTCTATTGTTAAAATTTCCTTAGAAAATTAACAAGCAATAAAGCAAAAAAAATCAGAAAATAGAGAATTAAAGTCGATCCTGCGATATTTAAATACAGTTAAAACTTTACAAATAACTCAATAAATATTCATTTTTCTCAATTAAAATTCAAATGAAAATTATTCGCTATTAAATTCTCTATCAGATGGTATAATTTGTTTTTTCCTAGTTTAAGTAATTTACGAAAGGAAAATAAATAATTTTTTCCATTGTTTTATGTAATAGCTTTTTTCGATTTAATCCCTCGATCGCTATAATTAAATTGGAAAGTTGTCAATTGCTTTTAAAATAAATCAAATATATCGTAATTAATTTGGTACAAATTGTATTTGAATGGGTTGATTTTAAAAAAAGTTATGAATTTTTAAAGTTACTCGAGTAACTTAACCGCAATTTTAAACTATTGTTAATTTTCTTGAAAAACTATAAAAATTTAAATTTTTTTTATCACAATATGTAAATAAAAGTTGTTCATTATTTAATTCTCCACCACACAGTTATAATTACTGTTGAATTTATTATTTAAATTTCCATAAAAAACCGAATAATTATAATTTTTTTGCCAACATTTCCACTAGTCAGTATATTTATTTAAAACTACGAATTTTGTTTATTTACAACCATTTGGAAGTTTATAAAACACTTTTACTAAGTTAAATTGTTTATCTAGTGCATACCATTCGAATGTGCATGTTCACGTATACAGGGTCATTCAATTTAAGCTCCCCTCATAATTATTTTAAAAACTAGACGAGGTTTTAACCAAATTTTGGGTTTGGGGGTTTAGGAGAGGACCTGTTAATCGATTTAGTTTCTAATTTAGTTTGACACATTCAAAATTTGTTACACACTTTCAATTGAATCACCCTGTATATTTTTTATAATAAAAAAGAATATTTTATACGATTAAATCCAACCGATTGCAATCAATTCCATTATAATTAAATGATTGACGTAGTTAGTCGAACAATTCGCAGATAAATGGTTATATGAATATATAATGCCCTTTTTCGACCACATAATTTACGTAATTATTTTCAAATAATCTCTATGGAGAAAATTTTGGCTAATGACTATTGTAGTTTAGATATTATATCTATCCCTATATTATTATTAATTACACTTCCTACATCAGTTGTGACGCATACAATTTTTCTATTCATAAATTCGTATTTGCGTACACAGACTGACTTATTAAGCGGCCCATTATGGCCAGGGCCGGACTGGAACGTGATTCACGAAAAATTACAAGTACCGGCGATTAATATCGATTTAATTCATTAATTCAGTCTAGAAAAGTTATTTATACATTTTCTAATAAAAATATTCCATTTTTAGTGTAATACAGGTGTACGTCGAACAGTTCCGAACATAAATATTTATCAAGTTCAAGGTCATCCCAATACAAATTCCATTTATTTAATAAGTTATCGATTAAACTAGACGAACAGTTTAATCTTAACAAAAATAAGTACATAACAACAAAATTTATATTAAATTATTATCAATAAATGCGTTTGTATTATTGTTATAAAGCCGGATCTGTTTAAAAAAATTATAACAGTGATAAAAAATACGTCACGTTATATTTAGTTTGAAATGTGATTTTATTGGGAAAAAAAGGAATATATTATCGTGATTTCTCGTCTCGTCACATTTCACTTTTGCATGTTTTTGATAAGAAAATATTGAATTATTTGGAAAAAATAATATTGTGCATATACGAGGCGCTTTTTTGTTATCTATTTGGTCGTATGATGATGATTTATTGAATTTTCGGGCCAATGCACGAAAACCAGCATTTCGAATGCATAATTTTCCAGTATGAAACCGCAATCGTAAAATTGATTTTTTCCTTACTCATCATCAGTTTCAATTGATTTTGCATGAAAATTTTATGAACACTAACCCACATACGTACGGATATAAATAGTCCCAAATTAGTACTTTGTGACTCTTACTGGACTATTTTTAGATTTATAATGCTTACAAGGTAAATTCAGTTATTTAATCGATAAAAAATTGATGATTACTAAGAGATACTTTTTACGATTTTTTTTAATACGGTTCTGCATAGTTTTAAGCCGTAAGAATTTTTTTTGTAATTAATCAAGGCTTATTTTATGATTTTGTTGAAAAATTTTTAAAATTGGTTTTGTATGATAGAAGTTATGAATTTTTTAAAAGTTACCGGTTAGTTTGACGTCATTTTCAATATGGCACCTCTTTTTCTTTAATATTTCAAAAACTGCTAATGCTTTCGAAAAAATTTCAATTGAATGGAAATAGCAACAAAATTTTACAATACTAGTATATATTTTGTCGTTTTACTTTGATATAGAAATGTGAATTTACAAATAGTAAAAACAGTTAGTAAAAAATTTGCTTTTTGTTAATGTGATTTTTTTAATCGAATTTTCAAGAATTTTTTTAATACTGTCCTGATTTGTTTTAAGCCGCACCAATTTTTTTCGTAATTAAATGGAAATCACCCTATAATCCAGTGAAAACAATATTAAAATTGGTTGTGTTTGAAAAAAGTTACGATTTTTTCAAAATTAAGCAGTCAACTTGACGTCAATTTTGTAATGGCGGCACTTTCTCTTTAATATTTCAAAAATTACTACATTCTGTCAAAGAAACTATAAACAAATGTGAATACCAACAAAATTTCCTTAATGTGGTTAATTATTTTAGCTTTTCCTAGTTATAAGAAACAAATTATTAATACGTAATTATAAACGAATCTTTTCTCATATTATTTAAATGGAACAACGAATTTTATGAATTTTTTTAATACAACTTCGGTTCGTTTTCGAACGTAACAATTTTTTTATTAGTTAATCGAAGTTTATGCTGTAATTCTGCAAAAAAATTTTTCAAATTGATTTTGTTCGAACGAAGTTACGATTTTTTGAAGTTGACTACGCAATTTAGCTTAGGAATACTCATCAGTACGATGAAAAAGGCGGGTAAGAAGATTAAAAGCAAAATTTTTCAATCCGGTTCTGTTCACATTGATGGAGCCACAACTTATTTTATAAACAAACAAAGTCTACTCGTTAATTTGTTGCAAAAACAATTTCAACACGAGCCAGAATTTTTTTAATCGACTCCAAAATGAATCGTACCTGTATGGCGTTTTGTATTTCAAAAACCACGATTCTCATTAGAAAACATGCAAAACAACAGTAAAACTAGTGAAATATTGCAACATACACGTGGTGGTCATCTGTTGATTACAACAGACCAGTAGATGTGCATTCGGATAAATTTATAACTGCTTGAATGCAAATTAAAAGTGAAATAATACCATCCAAATTGGCGCCTAACAAGTATTTGGGTCAGACTTTCATAAGAAAAATAGAAATATAATAAGAATGGTCGAAAAATTTCCATCGAATCACAACAACAACAACAACAAATACAGAATTTCGTCCAATAATAATAATATAAAAATAAAAGTTTTTCTTCTGTGTTGAAAATATGGCGAATGCGCCATTACAAGAAATTTAATAAAAACAATTTATGTACCCACAAAAATGTTCCTATAATGAATTTCAAGTAATGGAATTATTTTTTATGACTCGCCCTTCTGTAAACATACATCCGAAAATAGGTTTTGTATATTTTGATTAAAAAAAAAACACTTATCTGCTGTACATCATGATGTATATAAAAAATGTGAAAAAACGTGCAAAAATTGGAATTTTATAGTACTTCCTTATTATGAGGCGCCAAATGGGCCAAATATTGAAATGCTGCACCATATTAGTTCTTCTTTACGATTGTTTAAAAAACCAATTTTTGAAATTTTAAAACTCCAAATGGAATTCTCTTGACGGATTTGAGTTTTATACTTTCATCTGTTAATAAAAGTTCCATTTGGCGCCTCATAGGCAGGACGGTGGAGTAAACAATTACAATAATAGTTTGAAATTATTAAAAAAATGCAAAATGAATTGCTTTTCGCTTTAGGCACGTTCTTGCAAAGCTCTGTTCGTTGTTTAAATAATTTTCTTATCAGTTCTGTGCCCTTAAAACAGTAGTTTGAAACTACAAAAACCACACCAATATTTGCATTTCGACTACACAAAGCGACTAGTGGTATTTTATCAAACATCGTAAATTACACTCCTTTTTTATACCACACACAAACAAAACTGAGGAGAATTCATTTCCGCGAACGTTGAACCCCAAAAACTGGGCACTTCCTGTGTAATACACGGCCAATAAATCGATGTGCCAAATTTAATTTTATGTAATTAGATATAGCGAAGGGACGCTGACTTTATTGGACTCGTTGTGGTGAGAACTTTTCAACCAAAACAAATTTTCGTATTGTTTTAGTGGGGAAAAATTGTTTTCTTACGACAAAGTGCGAATTTTCCGGTTATACAGTGTGTTTCGTAGTATGTGGGCAAAAGTGAAGGCGGTTTAAATCGGCAACATTTTCCCTACAAAAAAGTACTCTTGGTCAATAACTCTAAAGTGAACCATTTTCGAGAAAAATTGCATTTTCCGAAAAAAAATGAAAAAAATTCATTTGCAAAACGAACAATTTTTTCTTCATAAAATGCCATTTTTCCCAAAAATGGTTCACTTAAGAGTTATTGACCAAGAGTACTTTTTTGTATAGAAAATGTTGACGAATCAAATAGTGCTTTTACAATTTCAACTCTTCAGTGGCGTAGAAATTAAAAGGGGATATATGCTGCACAGTCCCATAAACAAGCCACACCACTGGTAGATTAAAAAAAATAAATTAGGGCTTAAAAAGTGGCTACTAATGGTGGGTTTGAGATTAACCCATATTGATATGAAGTTTTTCTCTTCAACACCCCGCCCACATATTATGAAACACCCTGTAAATACAATTTGTTGAAAAAAATGTTTCAGAATAACGTTAAAAATGTTTGCAGTGTAATTCGGACTTAATTTTTAATTTGAAAAATGGTTTGACGCCATTTTGAACTTGTTTTAAAGAAACGCCATGAAATGCTCAATAAAACAAAGTTTTTCGTTTTCTATAAAATTCTAAACTGTGTAGTTAAACTTGATTAATTCTTGTTTCATCATTTCAGTATCGTGATCGACGACTTCGATTCGCTAAAGCAGCCTTCCAGCAACAAAGAGCCGCTGAAAACCAACACACAAGCGTTAACCGCCCCCAAACCGTACACCAGACAGTCTTCGGACGCGTCCATAAAAAAGATCCTCGTAAGTAATTTGTTTATCAGTTAGATGGCGTGCCTTTAAACGCGTTTTGTTAACAGGAGGAAGCTGAGCACCGGAAACACGAATTTTGGAAGCTGATAGACGAACATAATGCCGTTATCGAGAACCTAAAAAGGATAGAAAAACAGGAACCGAGCAATGCAATGTGCAAAATGGCCCAATCGACAATAAAAACCTGAGTGGTGGTGGAGAAGAGTGGAAAGAGACTGTTTTACAACATTTTCGTAGCAATAAAACGTGTTTTTTTTCTCTGTGAAAATATTTGTTTATGTTCAGCTTCAGTATTTCTGTCTCTCTTTCTCTCACCGTATTCTGTACTTAAGTTTTTGTGTTTTGCACCCAATTTACCAACATGTGGAAAAAATCAAGTGGAAAAATTGTGATAGAAAAATTATTATGAAAATTAGTTAAATTATATTGTATCACATTTGTAATAATAAAATGCTCAGCGCATTCAATTCAAGACTGCTTCTGTAGAATAATATTATATAAATATAGTTATGTAAGTTAAATGAATTATTTAAATGTTTTTTAGTTTTGTTCTAATGCGATATTGTACAATATTCGAGAGTATTTTTAGGTATTAAATATTTAGTAAAGGAAATGCGGGTTTCTTTGTCTATTCATTTATCCTCTTATGTATTCTACTTGGTTAAGAAGAAGTAGAAGGAATAGTAATATCCCTAAATTTTATCCATTTTGCTTGTATCTATGGAAAAACGTATAAGGTGTTAATTAACTACGTCATAATTTCGAAACAATCTTTGAATGATGTACAGAAACAGAAACATGTATAGACGAGTTTTGAACCGATTAATAAATTGTAATTTTTTCAACATTCTTTTTGGCTTAAATAATGCCCCACGGTTTTTTCAGGTATAAATATTTAGTGAAGGAAATGTGATTTTTTATTCAATTCACTCCTTCGCATTTGTTTCAATTTAAACAGAATAAAACATCACTTTTTTATTGTAGAAAATGTCTTTATTCATAGTTACTCTCTTCACAGCCTAAAATACATTCAGAATAATGCCTTTCATAGAAATATAATTTTCATTTTGCTTAATAATTTTTTAAATACATTTATAACATTCATTCTATACAATATTTGGCAAATACACTAAAAATGAATACATTACTTTGTGAGTATAAATAAAAATTGTGCATACTGAACCATATTTCGTTTATTTATTTATTTATTTATTTACTTTTTAAGAAAATAGACACACATATGAAGGATAATGTTATAAAAACAAAACTGGAATGTTCATTTATTTAAAATATGGCTCAATGTGAGCCAACTGGAATGATTAAATGTTAAATACCGGCCACTGGTTACTTTTCTTTATATTTAAATTAAATTCAGTTCTTGGTACATATTCGTTTACTAATAATCCTATAAAATATATTATATAGATATATCTTTAAATTGTTTTTATTTTATTGTACTTGTTCAGATAGACGAAAAAATGAGCAAAAATCTAAACCGATTCGGATATGTAGTGAAAAATATTGACTAAAAACGTAAAAACGAAAAACGAAATATTCTAAACACTATGTATTTGGTGTTTTGCAAAAAATATTGACATTTTTTATTTATTAGAAAAATATTAGGGGAAAGTAGCCTAAGTGCAAGCTTTCCCCTACTTAAGGCCGCTTCACATTACTTTGAAACTTGAATAGAATGTTTAGCTTAAATTTTTGATTTCACTTGAATAAAAGTCTGTTTCAAACTAGACAAATTATAGAAAAGTTAGAAAAGTTTTTCAAGTTGTTGCGCAGTTTATTTTTGATTTTTTGTTCCAACTTTAAAAAAACTATATAAATCTAATGTGACAAATTATTTTAACTACACATGTGCAAATTTAAACTAACTAATCTAAAAAAAAATGAATATCTCAATTGGTGTAGTGTAAAACGGCCTTTATCCGCTCCAGTACCAAATTTCGCTCAACAATCAAAATATAGAATTTATGTAAAAATCTCTTTGAACATTTTTGTATATATAAAATACTGTAAAAACCACCCTGTTTTCAAAATTCCATCATCTTATATTTTATACCATATATAAAAATTTGGCCCAAAAAAATCACAAAAATTAAACGACACTGGCGCCATGCTTCATGCCCTTTTCTTTTCCGGTAATGATCAGTATATCTGAACCGTTTGCAATTGCAAAACTCTCCACCATGCTGCGCGATCCGCGCAATATTCGCGGCGTGTCGGCCGTGATGACGATTTTCGGATTGTCGCGAAACACCTTCGGCGGCGTATCGGTGGCGTCGGAATGGACGCCAGAACTTTCCGGCCGTGCAATCGGCACCAGCAAAAAATCACCATCCGGTTTCCAGCTGAAACAGTCGCGCTGTACGTGATTGATGAAGGAGGCGGGATCGCCGGCAGTGGCGGCGGCGCTCGGTGCTATCGGATCGGATGTTTGTTGGCTGCGATAAGTGAAACCGAGCGCCGTTAGAAGATCGTCGATCACTCGGCGAACGGCCGAACGCAGTTCCGCGTTACGGTAACCGTACACCCAGGGGTTGAAGGCGCTGCTGGCCAATATTGGCAGCGACAAATACACCGCCACCCAAGCGGACAAGATGTTGGTGCCGATTAGGACGTCAGCCAGCATGCAAATCTGTAAAAAACAATTTTTGTATGTCAGAATAGCAATTTTTTGTACATCCTCAACGCATTGGGAGTTGCCTATGTTGCTTGTAACCAAGAATAATAGCTCTGTTTCAACGAACTGTTTCAGAACCAATTAGGAATTGTTCTGAGTGTGCGCGGAATCGAATAACTGTTCCAAAACGCAATGAAAAGTAAATTTATCCTTCTGTGTTTGTTAACAAACTATTGATTTTGTAAAATTAAAGTTTTTTCTTAAATTTTCATCAGATAATACTGACATTTTAATTTGTTTTTGAGGAATTGTGCTAATTTTACGCTGTATTAGTTCATGTTGTATGGATAGTAATAAAATAGATATATATATATAAACACATTAAAAACTGGGCTAGTAAAAAGAGATAGAAAATGATGCCATTTGTATGCATTTAGTGTAAAATGACCTAAAAGCTGGAATTAAGAAATTTTGTTTATAATAAAACATTTTATTTCCTTAGGAGACAATTTAAAATTAAAAAAACAGGCATTATCAAAAAATTCAGAGTCTATAAAATTCTTATTTTCTATTTGATTTTCCATTAGGGCATGGTTTTGCTAAAATAAGCTATTAACATTCATAACTTGATATTTTCATTAAATTGCATTTAAATATTTTAATATTTGATTCAGAAGTAAATCGATAACATTATTCTCGGAAAAAGCAATTGAAAGTTATTGGAAAAATATAATAAAATATTGAATTTTATAATATATGAACATAAAAATGAAGAATATTAAAAAATGAAAACTTTTTTAATCTACTTAATTTATTAGATTAAAAATAATTGAAATTAAAATTTGTACTGTTTCAGCAATAACAATAAAAAATGAATGGAATTAAACTAACCCTACTCTGAAAAAGGCTCATTTCATGTTAATTTCAAAAAATATTTATTTTAAATTTGCATTTTTAATTTTATTAAAAGACCTAACAAACCATATTTTTCAAATTTAAATATTATTTACTTCAATTCATATAATTTTGTAACTAAAATGTAGGAGTACTTTGTATAGTACATTTATAACAAAAAAAATTACATTACCATAAAAGAAAAACCATGTCGTTTAAAATGGTCAAAAAAAGAACGCTTTAAATACACAAAAAATACGAGTAAGTACATGTTGTCCAATAAAAAGACACTACAACAAAAGTAAATCATATTTACAAGTTGAAAAATTCATTCATTTTGAAATGATCGCATGTTTTGCATAAAATTTTCTTAATTTACATTCGCTAAATATTTCACGCAAGAAACAAACAACACTTTTGCCGTAGAATTGACGATTTCACTTGTAATTTATGGCAAAAACTCCTTTTAACACTATTCACACTAATTACACTTAATTTACAAGTAACAACCCTCTAAATATCGACTTGTAAACATTTCAACTTCCCAACTCTTCATAAATATTAAATTGGCCATGTACTAATTTTAGAACGTTATTAAAGCCGTTATTGCCAAAAGGCTTTATTATTCTATACATATTATACACGTACATGATATATTACTAAAGTTTCATTTTTTTTCAACCTAATATATATAGTGAATTTAAATTTCATTAAATTAACATTTTCGTACAGGAAAGTTTTTCCTTGTCCTTTCAATTAACTTTTTGATAAGAAAATTACAAGCCACAAGATGGATGCCATTTCATGAATAATTAACTGTTAAGCTTCAATTAACTTATTGTCTTTTCCTTTTTATACATTTAGATGATTAACAAAATTCATTAAGTCCATTAAAATTTTGCATCCAACAACAGGAACCCAAATAAATAGTATACAAAAACCGTGCTGTTGAATATTTCATATAAATCAATTATTAAATTCGTATCAAATAAATTTTGTTAATAATTTAACAACAAAATTATTACGTGAACTGAAAAATTTGACCTTATTGAATAATATATTCAAATATAACGTAGTCGATTATATGAATAAAAAAAAAATTGTTATTGAAAAGATTTTTATTTTCCTTCAACAAACTTCTTTGCTACGTATTTATTAGCTATAATGGAAGCTTAATTTTAAAAATTCATAACTTGTTTCAAAGTTACTCTAAAAGGATGAATTTTTTAGCAGATTGTACCTGATTTCTTGTTTTATGTAACGGATATATTTACGTACAAAAAGTACAGAACATTTTTAAGCAAAAGTACATAATGTATATATGGTATTGTAGAATTATATGCGAAGCTATAAAAATCTATAACTTTATTATAAAACATTGAATTTTTTATATAGTGTGAATAATGAAAATATTTTTTGATATTTAATTTCAAAGCCTAGGGTGTGAACTATACGACCTTCGGTCTTGACAAAAATTAAAACAAAAAAAAAAAAGAAGTTAAGTACATTGGTAAAAAATGTAATTTGAATTTCCACTCAACAAGCTTAATGTTTAATAAAAACCTTCAATAATAAAAAACTGAAGAAAGCATCACAATATTATTTAATTAAGAAAATGTATTTTCCAATAATACATAAGAAATATTTTCCACGTCAAGAAAAACACATTAAAAACATCTATAAAAACGTATTCTGAACTTGGCAACAATAAAAATTTAATGGTGCACCAAAATTTTATTATTGGATTTAAATTTATTGTTGTAGACAGTGTAATTATCGAATAATATAATATTAAACCCATTTCAATTCCATGTTTAACATTATTACAGAATCCAGACACGTTAATATGCCACATTAAGGGTTAATTACATTAATGCAACTATTTTCAATACCGACCTGAAATGGCAGCCACAGTCCCAAAAACATGCCAGTAGTGATTGCTAATGCGAGACCGTATCTGGGAGCCGATGTGCCCGAAGAGACCGAAGGTGAATGCGAGAACGAGTGCCGCCCCTCGGATCTTATGGCACGGGCATGTCCTCTGGCCACAATATAGATGTAACCGTAACATACGAGCAGAACCAATGCACTAGGACCATAAACGGCACAAAACATGAACAATTGTACTGGTTTTGCTACTAAAACACCAAACGAACAATCACCCATTCCACCACCACTGGTGCTTTGGCTGGAACAAAAGAAAAATAATGGTAATTGTTGTTTAAAGGAGTGTGTAAACAGTGTAATGGCTTTCAGAGTGGGCGGTTTAAATGGTTAAAATCATTTTGATGGCTTGTTTTTTTGGATGAAGTCCACCACATGGTTTTTACTTTTTCGTAATGGAATAGTATTAGTATTAGTATTAATAGTATTATGTTAAAAAATCTTTAAAAGCTTGAAATGAATACAAATATTGATTTAATACTTTTTAGACAAATTTTTACTATATAGGTATGTTTTTGGTAAATTTATTTTGTAAGGTTAGTAAAAAAAATTATGACCTAAAAATTATTATTGTCAGAAGCACGAAAAATCTAATTACTTTTTAGGGCCAACAGTTATATTTTTATAGCAAGGGCAAAAAGTAATGTTGTGTGTGATGCGTTAGGAATGGGAATTGGTTGTCGAGACCGGAGGTCTACTTGTACAAAAAAAAACCATTCGAAATACTAAAAACCGCGTCATGCTTAAGTTAGAAAAAATACTTTTTCTCCCAAAGTCACAAAGGCTGAAATTTAGCGTTTCTAAGAAGTGTGTGTGAAATTGACGCCACGGTGCGTAAAGTGGATGTTCACGCACTGTGAATGCATTTTTGATTGTTTTGAAATTCGAAATTAATTAATTACAAAAATTGATACAACAAATACTTTTGTTTGTACAAAATTTGCATTTGAAGTTATACTGTTCATTTCTAACCGTGTTTTTCGATAGCAAATAATCAAATTTTCAATTTAACAATGAATAATAGTAATGGATCGAGAATTAATAAAGTTCTCACTATGTACTTACTTGTCGTAGTTTTCGTAACCGAAGAGGGAATACCCGAAAGGTGTAAATCCCACAAGCGAAGAATAGGCCCAAAACACACCAATATACCTTTCAACGGCTGAATGTGTAATTAAATTATTATAGCGTAACGGCCGTGCCAAACTTGTGAATCGATCAACGGCAATAGCAACCATCACCAATACAGAAACACAACACAAACTAATTGCAACACCATAACTGAACAGGCACACCCTTATGCTGGTGAAATTTTGTGCACCACCCAATTCCAAATACATTCCAATTGGCATAAACATTCCAATACCCAAATCGGATGTGGCCAACGACATCACCAAATAATTGCTGGGCGTGCGAAGTCTTTTAAAACGATACATTGCTACCAATACCAAAGAATTACCAATTAGGATCATTGGCGAGAACAGGAACACTAGTAATACGGCAATGGTGACGGCTAACGGTGATGTCAGTCTGGTGATGGTTCTCGTAATGTTAACTTCTGGGTCGGATAGATTTTCAATGCTGGCCATATCGGTGCGATAAGTGCCAGCGAAAAGGGCCTGATGGCTCTGATTGAAGAATGTTGCGTCCATAGAGACATTGATGAACGTTGTTGTTGTGTTGGCGGCAGTGTTGGGGGTGGTGGCGGATGGAAGGATTATTGTTGGCAAGTCTATGGTTGTAGATGGGATTTGGCTTTGGTGGTGGGCTATTGTGATTGTTGCTTTTCAATCGATTGGGAACTGAAACCAAAAGATT
>SSSI01003919.1:0-10675 GCA_004796505.1 Oryzaephilus surinamensis | reverse complement strand
TAATGTCCTTTCTTCCTTTACTTCTTTTTTTTGTCATTTATGTATAATATCTATATGTGTGTGTGTTTATACAGGGTGTTCCAGAATAACGTGGACATATTTTAAGAGGTTATTCCTGAGTACATTTTAAGAAAAAAAGTCCTATAAAATCTTGTCCAACATCTCTTCGTTTTTGAGATACAGGGTGTTAAAGTTTTATGAAAAAATAAGGTTTTACTTAAATATTTTTGGAAATATTAGAGATATGCCTGCTAATATACTGTTTAAAAAATCTTATTTAATAGGAAATTTAATAAGGAAACTTTTGTGCCTCTTGAAATTTTTCGTTTAAATGAGTCGTTTTTAAAAAAAATGCAAAAAACTGAACAGTGTTATCAATAAATCGAATTTCAAAAAACTGGTAACTTATTTTGTCGATTTATTGATGACATGTATTAAGTTTTTCGCATTTTTTTTAAAAACGACTCATTTAAACGAAAAATTTCAAGAGACACAAAAGATTCCTTATTAAATTTCCTATTAAATAAGATTTTTAAACAGTATATTAACATGCAAAATAAAAAGTTTCCGGGGTGTGATTCCACCCCCACCAATAAAATAATAGTTGGGGGCGGCCGTTTTCGTTCAAATTTGGTACAAATGTGTGCCTTAATAAATAAAACTCTTCTGTAAAATTTCATTTTAGTATCTCTAATATTTTCTGAAATATTTAAGTAAAACCTTATTTCTTCATAAAACTTTAACACCCTGTATCTCAAAACGAAGAGGTTTTGGACAAGATTTTATAGGACTTTTTTTCTTAAAATGTACTCAGGAATAACCCCTTAAAATATGTCCACGTTATTCTGGAACACCTTGTATACAGCATTGTTAAACGAAAATTACTCCCAAGGTGCAAATTCTTCCTTCCAATTCAATTGAAAAACTTTTCTTGCACTCGTGTGATTATTATGAAAACTTTAACAAGAAAACTTACAGATTTACATGTAGTGCAAGTAATTAGTATAGTAAATTTTCCCCGGAAAACTTTGCACCCCTTTAATTATACATACGATACGTTTTTTGTGTTGTGTGGTAATATTTTTCAGCAAGAGTAACGTATTTGACATTGAAATTAAATTTACCTCACCCAAGTTTATTTTCAAGCACGAAAAAAACATAAACTCCATTTTAAAGCAAATTAATAACAATTTATTAAAACTTCAAACATTCAAAACAACCCCGTGCCAGGCAATAACATTTTTTAACTAGGAAAAAAACGTTATTCATAACTTTTGCGTTTTTTATTGTCGCACATAAACCACCCTCTTAATATAAACAACTGTTGTACTTAGTTTTTGTACAAAAACAGCCGGTCGAATTTATTGTTGTTAGATTCGGTTACAAAGTGCATAAAAGAAATTAGTCGCTGGCAAATTAATTAAGCCTGCATGGGGGATGGGGTGCAGAATTAGAATCCTAGACCGCACAATTTGGATCACATAATCTTGAACGGATATATTTCTATTCAAACGTAATAACTGAAGATTTATGGGGTGAAAGGCGGTACGTTAATCGACTGTCATGAATTATTTACGCATATTTAAGGGTTGTAATTAAGTGATCATGATTTATTGTTTGGAAAAACGGGAAATTTTCAATTTTACATTTAATTATACGATTTTCTCAAAATAAATCAACCTAGAAATATTTTCAGAGACAAAGGAATCATATTTCATAATTTATTATTGGAAATCGAATCGTTTCTGTTACAGTTGAATTTTTAAATAGATTTTATTTATTTAAATTATTAATAATTGTATATTACGATATTTTAGTCCAACAAGCTGCTATTAATGTGTGTATTTTATATTTTGTTCGTAAATGACACGAATTTATATAAACAAAAACCATTATACAATATTTACATGTTGCAAAACAGCAAATTTTGTAAATTAATGTCCTTTGTTTTATGTTATTTTTAATAAACTAATAAAATATGTGATACACCATTTGATAAATTCAAAATTTATTTAAACTAGTAATATTAATCGCAAATAAACGTGTAAAATTGGAAAGGATTTAATAAAATGTATATTTACAAAAGTCCTTTGATTAATTACTAAGATTTTTTTTGTTCGCTAACTACCAACAATTAATTAATGCCATTGCAAGAACACTGAATACGTAATGTTGTATTTTTAAAATAAATAAAACACATTAATCTGTTTTTCGTCATTTCATCCCCAAATGATGGTGTTTCGTTGTGAAAATTAGCTGTCACTTGCACGTACTCTAAAATAATCATTCTATATATACACAAACATAGGTATAATAGATATAATTGTTTGTTGTGCAAGCAATACCACAAAGGGGTAGTTTTTTATTTCTGTGCAATCCTAAAACTACTAATAACCGAAATAAAATTAAATTATGTACAAGAACAATCAAGAATTCTTATCACGTGCCAGATAACAACTCTAAGTGGAAATTTCGTCGCGTCTTCTTGACGCATCCGGCCACAATTCGCTAAAATTCACCCCCTAAGAGTATTGTGGTCGATTTTCTGCAGTAATTTCATCTTCTATACTGTGATGCTGTCTAAAATTCAGCTTCTCGTTTTATGATGCTTTATTTAATTTGCCATCACGACGTCGAAACAATAGAATCAATAATTTGTTTGTAGTAAAAGTGAAGAACCGTTTCGTTTTTGTGGTGGTTGTAGAAAGGAACTGTCGATAGCCTTGGCATATGATGGAAATTTATTTGACACCCGTGCCAGATCGAGTTTTCTTGAAATCTGTTGATTTTCCATTCCAAAGGAATTCAATAATTCTTAAAAGTTGTTTATTGGAGTTGTTCTCCACAACTGTTGAATAATGCAAAGACATCCCTTTTTTTCAGTTCACATTAACAAATGTATACAGATTCCACCCCTGTGCTTTGTTATATCTTATTTAATGCAAATTTATGTAATGTTTTCCACATATATGTATATAGTTTGTCGTGTGTGAAATCCACCTAATCAACATGTTATTGAAACAAATTAAATTCATCTACTTTGACGTTAATTTATATTCACAAAATATATAATAATATACAACCCCTATTTATTATCATGTCGTAGTGGTAACAACTGAAATTATGATGCAATTTCCTCATGTAATCTCTTGTCTAACAGAATTATATAAGTATTTCAAGTGTTGTGTATCTGCATACATTATTCACATGCATGTATTAAGGGGGTTGGAAACTATGTAAAATATTCCGTGTTGTACATTTAAGGGGTTGTCTCTCTAATCGGTGTGAATCCCACACTTTGACCTGGCCATTTAACTTTTTCGGCCTTTACATGTATTTTTTGTCGCAAAATTTAAATAGAACTTCCATTTTGGGACATTGGCAGAAAGGTTTCTGCCAACCATTAATTTCACAGTAAAAGCCACATTTCATGAAAATTTGTCGAGAAAATTGTAATTATGTATAACGATTTTTTGGCCATTCATCACCATCAACCCCTTCGTACCATAATTATTAATATTTTTATCAATATATCAAAAATATATAAATATAAATATGTAAATTCACTTCAAAGGCTATTAATTTGAATATTTTATACTGTAAAATTGGCTGTAGAGCAGTGTTTATGAAGGTGTAAAATTGGGGTTTTCTGTATAACGTTATATTTGTACGAAGAAATGGTCTAACTGGTGGTCTACTGCCGCCAACATCGATTCAGTCGTATGTACACCCTTTTACAAGTCACGCAAACTGAACGTACCCCGAACTGTATGTACCAACCACCCAATAATACACGCACTCACCCTCAACCTCGACCAACAAATTATTTTATAGATATGACCTGATTTTGACCTACATTGTACGTAAAGAACTTGCATTAGGGTGAAAGTATATTATTATTTGGGGGCTGAAAAATACATGTAGAATAAATTGAAACAAATTGTCGAGTTGAATTTTCCGTGGAGATCTTCATTCGAATAAAAAGGGCTCAAAAGTTCGATAATACGGATCGTTTTAATTGTGGTTTCCGTCGTTATTTCTGCTGTACATTTTATGTAGTCATCTATTATTAACAAGATGGTTTTTCTGCCGCTGGTACATAAATTATTCGCTACACTGACAACTGGCCAACGATGAAAAAAGCCGGACACAATTTCGCATTCCCTTACGGTCAATAAGTTTTCTGAGAACTTTTGTTATGTTGGAACATAATCACAGATATATAAAAGTTCAACCATCTGTACGCATTATCAAAAATGTATCTTTTCGGACGAGAACGTCGTAGATATGTAATTGCAGGCCACGCATTATACAATGTATGAAGTTTGTGGATAAAAAGCGAAAAATACGTTGTTAATGAGCTTAATTTCCAGCTGGGTGAAAGGAACAGATTAACTTATATATTACACGGAGGGTTTTAAAGGGCAACACATTGTTTGCACATCACAGACTCCAAACGAGACGGTTATTTCTCTATAGAGTTGCGTTGCGAAGATTTATTTTTATATTTTTTTCCTATATTCCATGTCCCTAATTTCCACAGTGTGCCGTAATTTATTATTTAATAGTGTTAGGAGAAATTCGCGTTCGAAATGAATTCTTCACAGCAGAGAGTTTGAAAAGTCAACAATATGAATATTTCTAGCATAAAATCGATGAATGAATTTTTTAACTGGAAGGGTGAAATGTCTAGACGACGAAACTGATTTAATCGGCAAAATGCAATTCTTTTATCACCTTTATAGCACAGTTTGAATGTTGACAATGTACGAATTTTCCGAATTTTCCGAATATATTTTGTTGTTAGTCGGTGTGTCGCCAGCATAATATTTTTGTTGGCACGCCTTTTCAGCACGATCAATGAAGAACTTGGCATAATAATAAAATAATGCAACATAAATGCGATATTTATAAAATCAGGTTAAACGAAAGCAACCCCATTTCATAGTTTTTAATGGTTTTATAATTATTTATAGACGTTTATGTAAAATAAGACAACATTCAGGTCAAGATACAAGGACAGATTAAGATTGCACGATTTCGTTTCATAATCGAATCATTCAGTTTCTTGATTGCACCAGATTTTCCGTGTTTCCATTTAAAAACTTTTATAGAAATTTGGTTGTGCGATTCGTTTTATTATAAAACAAACAACACATCAGCCGGGTAACAGGAAAATTTAATTGTATAAATTTAAAATATAATACTCGCAGCTATTTTCTAAACAAGAATAACATGGAATCGTTATCTTTTCATCTTTATACAAACAGCATTTCAATTTTACGATTGTATAATAAAATAAAAGTGTTGAAGTGATGCCAATAAATTTTCCGAAAAGCTTACTAATCACTATAAATCATGGTAGATGTCTATAAGGATATTGCATATGGGTAAAAAGGTCTTTAATGAAATATAAATATAGATATTAATTGGACTGGTTAAAATTTGTTCAAGCTAGACTATATAAATTTCTAATTAAATACAGTTGGGCCAAAATGTATTTAAATTTTCAATGGGGTAATAATATGTTGTTTCTGGAAATGATTCAAATATTTCATGTAAATAGAAGAAAGTTAAATAAACCACCAAAAGCACCCAATTAACATTTACATAAAAACATTTAAATGAAATTGTTATTTTTGATACAATTTTGTAAGTTTTTATTGTTTCCCTTTTTTCTTTGAACTTGAGAATAAGGTCCTTTGTATCATGTATAATACTTCATTAAAATTAATCGTGTTATCTCACGATTCACATGCAAAAGATTCAAAAGAATGCTGTAATTTCCATGTAAAAAGAATCATTATATGAGGGGAGTTTTGCCAAATTGTGGCACAGTTTCTTTACAGAAGAATGAAGAAAAATGTGTCATTTTTCCGTATGACGATGTCGGATTCATTTGCATAGTATTTTTCATCATCTGCCATAATGGGGTTGTTCGTCGACTGACTTTCTCATGAATATTGTACATGCTAGACGAAGTAAAAGTATCGATTTCATTTTTATGAAAATGCCCAGTTTTCTGCAATCGGTCATTTATTGACTCAACTATACATTTTTGGCTATTTTCGAACTTTGAATCTTTTCAAGGTATATGTGTGTGTTAAAATAAAATCGGCTTTTATTTGTTCCGTCTAGAAGGGATCGGGAATTGTGTGTTCCTCTTCGGTATAAAACCGACTAGAGCGAATGTCTGGCGCCGTTTTGACGACATCAATATTTTATTTGCCCATTGATAGTGGCTGCGATGATAGTTTCTATTTATTTTATTCTTTATCTACTTTACGGTTTAATAACTAGAAGATAAAAGCTCGCCCAGCTTTCCAACTAGTCCCCAATATGGCAAATTTGAACAAAAAATCCTTCGCATGTATTTTTTCGGTTTGGGAAGATTTAGCGAATATAAATCCCAGTCACGTCGTCACAATATTACCGAAATGATAATGACACAAAATCATATCTGTGCCCCACCCCCAACTTGACGACGTTCGTCCTTGACCAGAATTTAAATTTAACTGCAACTGTATTTAGGAGCAGTCCAATTTTATATAAATACATATTGTCGATAGTTTTCTAACTGATGCCAAGATCACAGACCGCTAAAAACATATATATATAACATACATATAGCGGGTTAGTGCACGCGATTATGCAGACATTTGCACCACAACTGCATAATCAACCCCCGAGCCAACGCAGTCTTCGTATAGATGGAACTTTTCCCCTAAACTCAAAACGAAACACATAAAGTGTGACGTTTAGGGGGCGGTTTATAGTTTGTGTGAACGTTTTCTTTCCGGTTTTTCTCTCGGAAAAGAATATAATATTTAATGGACAATAGCCGTATTTTATGGTCAGGTTCGTTAATTGTTCATAAACGTTTGATGGAAAAACAGAAAAAGAATTTCACTCATTAAACAAGGTTTCTTGTTGAAATTTTCTATATTCCTTGTAAATTAGTAAGTGGTGGTGCTTTCAAGAAGATAACTTGTTGAAAACACTTTATTTACAAGAAAAGCACTACAAATTCGTAAGCAAGTTATTAAAAAAGTTTTTTCATCTAATAACTATATTGATCGTACTTTTGACACAAAATAAACAACATAAAATTACCCCGCATTATTCCAATATCACATTTGGATATTACTAATTTTTAATATAAATAAACCACCCTTTGTTATTGTTGAAAATATTATTTTTAATTGAGGCAAATGCGTTGCGCGTTGAAATTATTTATCGATTTCATTTCCAAACTGAATTTAAATTCAAAACCAAATAAAATATTTAACTAGACGCACATTGAATATACGCACCCCTTGTTTGAATTAATTCAACTGTTAAAGTGGTCTTGTACGAAACTTGTTAATTATTATTACAATCAAAATGGATTTAGTTTGCAGTCAGAATAAGTAACTCCAAAAGCTTTATTATGTTCGTTGACCATTTTATAGAAATTATTGTGTGCATATTATTTGAAAGTTAAACATTGCATAAGTACAAACTTAATTTAGTTAATTACTCATATCACGTTCTGATTTTCACATTATAAGCCGGCAAGGGTTAAATATTTGCATATCCAGTTAATTGTCTAGAAATAAATTGCCTTTATGTGATTAATTATTATATAAAAGCTCGTTTTTGTGTCAATTAAATGGTTGTAACAAAGAAAAATTGTTTTTTAACATCATATAATTGATGTACAGAATGTGTATTGAAAAAGTTTTAAACAGTTGAAAATCACTGTTTGGTAAAATGCAAAAGTTTACACTTTATGCTAATAAAAGCTATTAAGAAGCGGATGAAAGAAAACCCCAAAAAAGGGTTACTTTATAAGCGGTTTCAGTTTTGACCCAGAAGAAATATTTTTTTGGTAATGGTACTTTATTAGCTGATGTTTTATTTTTATCAAAAAAAATCTGTAAATATTTAACCCTCTTCATTATTCTTTGAAAGTGACTCTGTTTTTTGTCTAAAGGTAAATTTACCACGATAAAATCAATTTTCTAATTAATTAACTGGATAGGGCAAAAAGTACAAATGCTGAAGTAAATTGCAAATGCATTATATAGATTCCCCTTCATGTTAAAAGCCAATTTATACTTTCAAAAACACATTTCCAGTAAAAAATCAATCAATCACATATTCTAAAGGCCACAAACCGACGACAAATCTTTATTTCCGCAAACAGCTAATTAATCAAATATATATTTTTTCAAAGGTATTAAAGTAAAAAGAAATAGCTGTATATACGGTGTGTTTGTTTGTTTAAATCAATACTGTGAATGTACTTGAAACTCATTCTTAAGTTTCGTAAATGCAAACTTAAAACCGTGAAAATTAGCTGAGAAAATTCAACGTTAAAACGCAACAATTAAAACAAGCACCAAAATAATATTACGAAGACAGTTTAAACTGAAATTGTATGTTTTTAGTGTTATGTAACAAATAAATAAATCAATAACGTACATTTATTTTATATATTGTTTCTCATATCACGTAATTACATACAGAAAAAATATAAAGAAATATTGATCAAAAACTTATTCGTATTTTTCGAACAAAATTAAAAAATTATATCGAACAATTTTTATTTATAATGTATAGGTGAAGTCAATTCAAAGTTTAAAATCGATACGAATAGAGCTTGAATTGTTAATTAAAATAAAAAACCTGTATATAATACATGTGTGAAACATGTAAGTGGCTATTTTCTTTATTAACTAAATTATTCAACAAAAGTAATCAATAGGGAGCGCAAACTTTTTATAAAAACGCGCTGCACTTAAAAAACACGCTACATATTATATTATTCCCACTAAATTTTTTTATTTTTAAATTCAACTGGGCATAATAAAAATAAAAGCCGCACTTATGACGAACGAATTTCATCACAAACTCACCTGAAATTTACGTCATCTAAAGAAGAGCGTTCTGGTATCTATTAGTTCCATATATATGTATAATATTTAATTTTTTGAAAACAGTCTCAAGTCTATGCAAATTTAATAAATAATATTAGATTAGTATTTTTGGGAATGGATGACGAACACACATATACACACATATACAGAGAGAGAAACACTTTAATATTAGTTGTAAAGAGAGAGTTTTGGGCTACTGAGAAGGAAACACTAGGAAAAGCGCGTTTGTTGGAAAATGTAGCGCAAAGGTAAGCGCTGGCGCGTTTTCGCGTCGTCCACTCTAATATTATATAGAAACTCACTACAACATACTCTATGCTGGTATTATAGAATATGTAACAACCTACGCCCACCGCATTAGACGAAAGTTATTTTTGTCATTTTCACTTATATACATTTTCTGTTGTATTGGCCGATGCAGACTATGTTTGTTGATGATGATGACTGGTGGTCTGGGCACTGGGAAAACGTGCTATTTTCATTACATGTACAGACTTTTCAACAAACAAGCCTCAATATGTAACGGACACTTGTTTCTGCTTAAAATACACAATTGGTTCCAACAGCACAGGAAAAAAACATGATGTAAATTCGTTCGTTTACCTTTTCCCAGCAGGGTGAATTTTGCGTGGCTGAAAACACTTCTACTTTGTTTATTTAATAATACCAAATGGGGTAGTTATATTTTATTTAATTTCGTATTCTGTTAACATTCATTTCATTACATATATAAACAGTGTTGTTGGAATTAGTCTGTTTACATTCATATATAACTAAAGTTCATTTTTACTTTCATCTGCGGAAGAAAATTCAAAAAGGGGTAGTCTCTGAGTACGTCACCGAGGGGTTGGTGTTCTACACGCATGCTTTATATATCGGTTTATGTTGAACAAAGTTGATGTTCAAACTGGAAATAAGCAAAGAAGAAAGCTCTGTGATGGAAAAAGCTCCATTCTGCTAATGTTGAAAGTTCTTTTAAAAAATGCAATCAACCTTTTATACAGGGTGTTCCAGAATAACGTGGACATATTTTAAGGGGTTATTCCTGAGTACATTTTAAGAAAAAAAGTCCTATAAAATCTTGTCCAGATCCTCTTCGTTTTTGAGATACAGGGTGTTAAAGTTTTATGAAAAAATAAGATTTTACTTAAATATTTCAGAAAATATTAGAGATATTAAAATGAAATTTTACAGAAGAGTTTTATTTATTAAGGCACACATTTGTACCAAATTTGAACGAAAACGGCCGCCCCCAACTATATTTTTTAATGGTGGGGGTGGAATCACACCCCGGGAACTTTTTATTTTACATGTTAATATACTGTTTAAAAAATCTTATTTAATAGGAAATTTAATAAGGAAACTTTTGTGTCTCTTGAAATTTTTCGTTAAAATGAGTCGTTTTTAAAAAAAATGCGAAAAACTTAACACATGTCATCAATAAATCGACAAAATAAATTACCAGTTTTTTGAAATTCGATTTGTTGACTTCACGTGTTCATAAACGCATTTTTCTCAAAAACGACTCATTTTAAAGAAAAATTTCAAGAGACACAAAAGTTTCCTTATTAAATTTCCTATTAAATAAGATTTTTTAAACAGTATATTAGCAGGCATATCTCTAATATTTCCAAAAATATTTAAGTAAAACCTTATTTTTTCATAAAACTTTAACACCCTGTATCTCAAAAACGAAGAGATGTTGGACAAGATTTTATAGGACTTTTTTTCTTAAAATGTACTCAGGAATAACC
>SSSI01003917.1:0-10061 GCA_004796505.1 Oryzaephilus surinamensis | reverse complement strand
ATAAATTTGGCAATTGCTGCGCTGGATTCGTTCGTTGGAGCTACACGTGTAGCACTAGCGCACTAGCGTAGGTCTCGCATGATTTAAGGCTCGTCTACACACAGTCATAAGTCCTTGTTTTTAGTCTTTAGTCTGTAGTCTTTTGGTCCGAAGTCTTTTGTCTTTTATTTAAAAAAAGTACGATGTCTACATTGAGTCTTAATCCATTATCAGACTAACCAATCACATTTAAATTTTGCCAGCTGTCAACTAGCTGATTTTTGAATTTTTTTACATCTGTATTCTGATTGGTCAGTCTTTAGTCCGAAGTCTGTAAAAGTTGAAGTTGGTTCAACTTTAAAGACAACGGACTAAAGACTAACAACAGCGACTAGAGACTGTGTGTAGACGATAACAGACAAGAAACGACCCACTAAAGACTAAAAACAAGGACTTAAAACTGTGTGTAGACGAGCCTTTAGAGCCACAGTAAGCTACACCTACACGTGTCGCTACAACGAATAAATGCTAGTGACGTCACAAGACTAAAAGACTAATAAATCTGGTGGGGAACTAGTGGTGGGAGAAATTTGAATCGGTCCTATAATATACTGTCCTTGCCCCTTAGGCAGGTTAGTATCTATAAAAATATTATTTACAGCGGGAAATATTGATATGCCTGGAAGATCAGATTTAATCATAACGTTTGTTGATTGTTCTATTAATACTCTGAGATTATTCTGGATTGCCTCTGATCTTTTATTCGAACAAAATGATGTCAAGTACTGTTACATTTCTGTATTTGTAATTTACAGAAAGTTATTAAAATGTTGATAAAATATATATGTACAATTATACATCTTACTAAGGTCCATTCATTTAGGGATGAAAAAAATATGATTGGTCAGCTTCCACGTGATTTAATTTTTGAAATTTTATTGATCGAAACCAAGGTTATAAGGTGACAAATGTAACAAATTATTGGATAATTTTAAAAAACGTCATAATTCAAGATGGACGATTTCTCATCCCTATCTGAATTCAGTATAATTAGCTTTAAGTCGAGATAGGATTTGTAGGTTCCACAGAAAAACCTCTTAATTTGAGCGTATATTTAGTTATAGTACTCGTACGTTTCAAGATATAGTGATTTTACTAATTATCATTTAGGATAACACCCGTTGCACAGGGATTAAATTTGAGGGTCAAGCAAGGTACGGACTTAAAATTGATGAATTTTTCGCCCTCTAATAGTTGGAATAATTATGTTATTAACTATTTCTTATTTCAAAGAATATTTCCTATTTACGGTCCTCCTCAATCCCCTGTTGTGTTATGGCATTAATAAGCTGGCTTAAGCCTAATAGAAGCGGATTAATTAGCCAGCTCACTATATCTTGAAACGTATCATACACGTCAAGCTAAATGCATTTTTTTAAAAGTATACAAAATTTACACAATTTTATTAAAATGTATAAAATATTCATAATGTATACATATGCATATAATATGTATGTACTTTCTTATTTTTTTTGTGACAAAAAAAATTTTTTGATTACTTGATTAGTTATTTCCGACATATAAGTATGGAGTAGTAATCTGACTTTTGCGCTTGTAATAATCGAATGCATTAATCATTAATTCTGGATAAGTAACTATTAATCCCGCTCACAGAAAAGTACCTAAACATTTAACTTTTTGTACGTGACAAATCTCTAAATGTATACTGCGATGCAAAATAGTTTGAGTTTGCAACTTTAACGATTTAAATTTTAAAGAGCTTAATGATTGAACCCCCTGTACAAAGGATGTCTATGTCACAAATAAAATTTGTATTGTTTTATTTATACAGGTATAAAAGAAGAGGGTCTATATCGGCACGTATTTGTTTAAATATTCTTTTGAAAGTATAATGAGGATTATTGGAGTTAAATATTAGTAGAGGTCATAAACTCAAAATATCTTGCAACGAAGTATACACATGTTAAGCTATCAAAGAATAAAACTTAATATTGAACCACTTAAACATTATTTCTGTTAATTAACTATTATCATTTTATTGTTTCAGAGTAGTAGATGCACACGAAAAAGAAATAGCTTCATCTCTTATAACAGTATTTATGGGTGTAGGGCTTGCACTAGGATCTTCACTTAGTCTCATCATGGTTAAACTTCTATGAAACATGATAATAATTAAGATTTATGTGTTTTTTGTTTTGGTTTAAACTTTTAAATTACCTATCATATTTGTTTAATGAAATTGGAGTTAAATTAACTCACTCACAGCTATATACTTAAAATTTAGTTAGATATATTACGAATAAGAAAAATGTTGATGTAAACTAGCAGCGTGGCTTTAAACTTTTATTCACAATGTGATTTAGTTTTTTAAACTACATATGTATATAACTATTCAGGTCTAAAGTCTTAGTATCTACAGTCAGTTTTTTATGCATATATTTTTGTTCAATCCTCATATTATACAGATACCTCGAAGCCTGAAACCTTGAGGGTTAAGAGTATACCTCCTGATGACGTAACATGTAAATTCATTTCTGATATTTTTTCATGTTTAAATTTGTTATTGGGGTATAGTCGGTATTTAATATAATAAAATCGTCAATGAAAAATTTTCAACAAAAGTCTAATTTGTTTTCTAAATATCTAAAAAACGTAATTTATAGTATTGTTTTTGAGTTAACATTCTTGTCGAATCGTAGTGTAAAATATTTGGATTGACCTGAAAGATTCTCGAGTGTGGATTCTTCCAATAGAAGTCACATTTACACAGCTTAAATAGTATTCATTACATTCGACTCGATCTAAAAACTTTTAACTTTCGATATATAGTACTCTCAAAATTAGGTTGCCAATAAAGCAATAAAAATGAAAAATTAATTATTACTTTTCTGAAACCAACAGATGAATAAGGATAGTGTTCCTAACAGATATTGTAAGATATAAAACATTGTCGTCACACTGGTTTAAGTATGACACTATTGCAAATTTGAAGGTTTATAGTTTATACCCTTTACAATTACACATCTCTTACAGAAATTCTTAAAATGTGTTAATTAGTTCTATAATATAATTAATATTTACGAGTATTTTTCTGTTTTACCTGTTTCTGTTTTTCACCAAGGGTAGTCAAAAAACGTAGCGTTTTCAATGTGTATTTATAATTGCACAGTTGCAATCGAATAGGCTAGCTCGTTTTGCGGCTATTATAAATTCCTTTTACTCATCGTGCAGCGAACTATAGCAATCGGCTGTGTTCAGAAAGTTATTAGAAATGCTGCTTTCTATTGGTGATTCAAAGCATTTATTCATTTAAACACCAATAAAAATATATGATTTTTAAGTATTTTGATAATCCTGTAATTCTGCGGCCCGCTGGTTAATAAATAGAGTGTAGTCCAGTAAGTGTATTGTCAGGTACAAGTTAATAAATCAAGTGGATTTTTAGATCGATACAAATAGACTGTAGTCCATAGTAATTTTACAAATTTCTAGAAAAACTTTTCAAAATTGTTCAGTACTGTTGAAAAATTAATTGTTAATTAGTGTTCATGCCTTGATTTATGTATTTTCGATTTCAAATGAAAAGCTTTGGTACTTGATTCACTAACTGTACATATCAGGTTCATTCCAACCAGCAGTAATATTACTGGGAATTACTAAGAAGTAAAATGTCAACTGACAATTTATAAAACAACTGATTAGTTCCGTTTTCTAGCACTTATCAGTTTTGAGTTATTAAGCTTTATAAATGTGAATTCTTTAGAATTAGTTTTGGAGTTTTCGATAAATAAAATTCCAAAAACTGATCAAGTGAAATCCAATCAATCAACATCACTTTCATCTAAAAATGAATAGAGTTGAATTACTTTTTTACAATAAGTTGTATACTACATACTGCTTGGGTTTCGGACATTTTAAAATATGCAAATATGCACACTTACGAGTATTACCATATTAAGTTTATTCAGAACCAAAAACGAGTACCTACGAGATTAAAGTACGTGATAATGTACTTCAATTAATTGATCTGTTAATAATTTGTTATTGATTATAATTATTTAACTCTCAAATAAAGCACTTACCTCCATTTCATGTAAACTGCCAACTATTGTGATACCTTTTATATGTATAAGTAAAATTTATTTTAAAAATAAATTATTTATGTTTAATTTTATTGTAACATTTTATTGGCAAACTTTTTAATACAGATAATACAAAAATAAAATAGAAATATTATATTATGTATTTGTAGTTATTATTTACACACAAGTTAAAATAATTTATTTTCTATCCTCACATCGCTTATATGTATTATACGTTTATACGTCCATAATAGTATATTATTTTACACGTTTAATAATCGCTACTTTAGCATGAGTTGTTTGTGGTGCGAGGAATGAAATGACGAGTACTATTCGACGATGAATATACTATTTTTTATGCTTCGGTTAATATTTTTTGAAAAAGTATTGAAAAATTGTATAAATCTTAAAATAGTAACTTTTTATTTAAAAAAAAGCATTGTCAAAATTTGACGTGACAATCGGACTAACAGAAAAAACTTATTATGTTAACTCTTTCAGCATTGAATAATGAGTTCATTATGAAACCAAAGCACAAAAACAAAATTTAACAATTTAATAAAATATGAAAGAATCTATATAACTGAATTTTTTTCACATTTGATTTTACTTGTTAAAAAATCTTATAATATTATACGTATAAAATTTTACTGTAAAATGTGTATGTGTAATCAAGTTTTATGAAAAAACTCTGAATCTAAGTATATATATTTATATATATATTTCATTGTAAACAATTAAAACCAATTATCTGCAGATTACTGTCCAACTATTCTTTATTAAACGGTTCATTGTTGTTCTTGTTTCAACTAAAAAACATAAATATAATGTACGGGCCTGTACATTAAAAAAATTGCAATTCGCGATCAGAGAAAGCATAAATAAGCAATTGCACAATAATCGTCCGACAATTACAAAAGATATGTTATTTACAAATGTTATAGTAAAAAATTGCTCCAGCGCAACTTTCGAACAATCGCACCTCCAAGATTAAAATAACATGAAAGTAATTAAACAGGGCAATATATTTACATAGATAGGTATAAATCTAGAGCGAATTTGTACTTTTTAAAATACACCAAAAAAAAAAGCGAATTTTCGTTCTCCTTATTTTGTGACAACATTCGTTTCTAATCGAATTTACACCAAAATGCATTACGGCGACGCAAAATTTGGTTGCCGTCTTCAAATTATATTAGATAAGATTTAATTTAACAAAAAAAATATTTATTTTCACTCTACTTTTCGAACTTGGCAGTGTATTATTACATTAAATGTAGTTAAAAGATTATGTAATAAATTTTAAAGCAATTCCTAGACAGCATTGTGAGTTCAAATTTGAAACAAAATGCTGCAGCATCTTCATCTTTAGCATTTAGGCAAGGACGGATTGTTCAGTTCAATTATTATAGAGGATGATTCAATTTTCACTGGCCATAGCTTAGGGTACGATTTTACACCAGATTTGAAACCAAAATATCTGAAAGTTATAGTCCGATTCTTAATGGTTTCGGAGATATTCAATATTTTTGGTTCTTGATTAATTTTGGAACTTTAAAAACTGCCATAAATAAAAATCTAAGTACTTATAATTGTGAATTTATGATAACATATTTGGAAGGAGAAATAAATTTTATATTTGGAATATTATAAAAACTATTTTTATAACAAAAATCTTATTATTATAAAGCAAAAGTAACAAATTAAATTAAATATTAATAATATTTTCTTTGGTAATAAAAGAAGAATGTTCAAGACTCATATATCATTGGAAAGCTAAGAAAATGTGAATTGAAATTAATATACATATATATATTTTGAAAAATAAACTAATTTTGAAATATAAATGGCAACAATAATAAATAAGGACAATTTAAAAAAAAATATTTGTCCAATTAATAATATAATATTCCTTTCAAAATATGCTATTATAACTTTACAGTTACAAGTAGATTTTGAGTTATGCTAGTTTTTATGAGAGCAACTTCAAAAATTAATAAAAAACCAAAAATATCGAACATATCTGAAACCGATGAGAATCGGAATGCTTTATAGGACCATTTTCGTTCCAAATTTAGCGCAGACACTTAAGCTATGACCAGTTAAGATTGAATCGCCCTGTAAAAAAGAATACATTTTTTTAACTTAAGTACATACTAATTGTTCACAATGCAAACTGCTTATTTATTTCATATCTCTGTTAAAAATCTATAATAAATCAGTTCTGTGAATCACGAAAATATGTTCATATTTAATAAAGAATAAACATACAGTACATATAAATATTTTGTTCGGCTACATATGAGTATTATGTGTATGTGTTACTGTAAATGTCCGAACTGTAGTAAATCCTAAGATTTACCGGTAAAACCTAAGATTTACCAACTCTTGATGGTAAAAGTCCGGAATGGACGATAATTACAAAACTTTTCAGACATTTACCATCAAGCGTTGGTATTGGTAAATCTTAGGTTTTACCAGAGACGGTTGGTAATTGTTAGTTTTGTGAATAAAACAATGAGTACTTCAGTCAAAACCGAGGTCAAAACTATACATATTTATTAATTATTTACTTTTAATAACTAGTTAGGTTAGATTAGGTTAGATAGAGTTTGTTGTGATGAGACTTTTTTAACACACTTTTTAATCAATACAAACCTAACCTAAACTAACTAAACCTAACTAGTTATTAAAAGTAAATAATTAATAAATATGTACAGTTTTGACGGAAGTACCCATTGTTTTATTCACAGAACTAACATTTACCAACCGTCAATGGTAAAACACTCGGTAAAACCTAAGATTTACCAACTCTTGAAGTAAATGTCCGAAAAGTTTTGTAATCATCCATAATGTCGAACTTTTACCATCAAGAGTTGGTAAATCTTAGGTTTTACCGGTAAATCTTAGTATTTACCGTAGTTCGAGCTTTTACAGTAACATATGTATAACAATCTTTTTTAAATAGGTTAATAACAGTAACAATAATAGATTGAGAGATTGCTTTTTCAAATTACGAATCGTTCAAGTTAAGGAAAACCTTGGCTATTATGCGTAGTCGTACTTTTGAAAAGGGAGAAACCCGACAATTTTAAATACACACCTAGACGACTCGTCTTTCGCTATAGGGCTATGCATAATGCACTAATCCAATTCAACTTCCATGCTTTTAAATATTACCTTACTGATTTAATTATAATTGTAGTAGTTACACCACTGCCTACTTAGTGTTGGAGCTCCGAATTGCCCTAACGTGCCGAATACCATTCGGTCCATGCGCGGCCAAGGTTTTCCTGAACTTGAACGATTTGTACATTTTAATAAAAGTGAAATTAAAGTTTTGATAATATCTAATACCTTCTTCTGAAAATTATATTAATAATCGTGTTTTAAATTTGTATTTAATCAATTTAACGAATTTTTTAATTCTAGATTCTAGAATATATTTACATTAATTTTATTTTATAAAATGCAATCATATAAAATATAAATTATGGGTATACTTCTGAAGTTGTGAACATTAGTTTCCTAATACTAAAATTTACCTATCGTCTTAATGAATATAATAATAAAGTTGAGTATTGAACACTTTTTTAGGTGACTGGAGGAAACTTACGCTCACAACTGTACTTAAACTTTATAACTGATTATCCAGCTGAATTATTTGATCTTGTTATTGTTATTTTATTGGGAGTGAACATGTTCATCATATCTAACCTGAAACACACGTCATTAAATATATCATTATGTGTAAATACACATGTCTAAAAAAAAATAAAATACATATTATTTCGTTTCCAAAATAAGTTTCAAAAAAAAGTTTAAAAAAGATTTTTTAAGGCTTTTACGTTTTACATGCTATTATTTATTTTTTATGTCTTAAATTGAATAAAAAACTTTAATTTTGGTGAAAAATTTGGTGATCCTCTAGGCCACAATCAAGACCATATGAAACATATTTCAATACATACTTTTTTACCTTATGCGCACACCTGAAATAGTGAAACGTGCATCTAGATATAAATTAAGTAAAGATATGGTCCTTATTATATTTTGTTCGAAACGAAACAAAATATTTTATAATAGGAAACTTTGTCTGTAGTGGTCGCCGTCGTCGTCGCAACTGCCGTACACAAATCTTGTAGGCATGGTTACGCTCGACAGAATAAAAATATGAGGTGAAATTTTGTATACGTGTTGCTTTTATATGAAAGAAAATCCCTATTGAAAATAGGCTTAATCGGTGCAGTCAAAAGAACTTTACCACTAAAGGTAGAGAGTGGAAGTTGGTACACATTTGGTTTAGAAATAAATCCATTGCTTGAAAATGGGCTTGATAAGTGCAGCCAAAAGAGCTTTAGCTTACCTCTGTAGGTAGAGGGTTCAAATTTGGTACATCTATACTTTGCACCATTTGCACTTAATTTTTCTTAAAATGTAAGTATGTACTCATAAATAACCCACTAAAATATTGGAACGTTATTTTGGAACACTCTATATACCATTTAGTGTAAAACTCATACTTTTTAACATAACCCGCACCGACTACGACATATTTTGTTTGAAAAGGTCTAGAACTTTGTTTGGATTGAAAGTTTTATTAACTGTATTGAAAAATTTGTGGAATATTTTTTTTTGAAACTATTTAAAAAAAAAGAATAATCGCAAACTATTTGCTACAAACAAAATTTGGAACTATAAACCATTTGCCTCATTGCGAAAGAAACATGAATCAGTACACTACATATTAAATCATAAATTTTGTTCAAATTTTTGAATACAATGTTTTCAGCTTTTTGTTAACAAGCTTTCAACCTATAGGCTTATATAGACTAGCTTTTATAGACTAAGTTCTAAACTCTTTCAAACAAAATATACGTATGTCGTAGTTGGTGCGGTCCCGCCTAGCTGCTTATTTCTAATTCTAATTATGAATTATAATTGGTAAAATGATAGCAGGGTACATTCATAAATAAAGGGTGTTCCAAAATTAACGCAAGATTTGAATTTAATAGAAAGCACAGTTTTTAGTCTTTAAATTGTTATTTTTTTATTGAATTATGAAGTAGATAGAATAGGGTTATTTTTTGAATAAGATGTCGGGCAAATGGCTTCCACGGCTTTGCTGGCACATACATACTCTTTTGCTGAAATTTTCCATGACTATTCTGCATAAATGTGGCTGAATTTCATTGATACAGTGTTTAATTTCCTCCTGTAATGCACGGGTAGTTGTGGGCTTGTTGACATGGACCTTTGACTTCAAATAACCCCATAAGAAGAAATCTAATGGTGTTAAATCACACGATCTAGGGGGCCAATTCTGATCACCGAAACGAGAGAGTACACGATCAGGAAAAGTCTCATTCAGTAATTGAATGGTTTCACGAGCTGTATGGCATGTGGTACCGTCCTGTTGAAACCACATATTGTCCACATCAATATCATCCAATTTGGACAAAAAGAACTATGTTATCATGTCGCGATATCGAGCACCAGTAACAGTCACTGCTCCGAATTGGCCTCCTAGATCGTGTGATTTAACACCATTAGATTTCTTCTTATGGGGTTATTTGAAGTCGAAGGTCTATGTCAACAAGCCCACAACTACCTGTGCATTACAGGAGGAAATTAAACACTGTATCAATGAAATTCAGCCACATCAGTTATGCAGAATGGTCATGGAAAATTTCAGCAAAAGAGTATGTATGTGCCAGCAAAGCCGTGGAGGCCATTTGCCCGACATCTTATTCCAAAAATAACCCTATTCTATCTACTTCATAATTCAATAAAAAAATTACAATTTAAAGACTAAAAACTGTGCTTTCTATTAAATTCAAATCTTGCGTTAATTTTGGGACACCCTTTATAAGTATTATTTAGTTTTGAATTAAGGATGTATTGTAATGGTATACTAAATGCAAATAAAATAAAAGTGTTGATAGGGAGAAAATTTGTACCGATACGTTAATCTCTTAA